>JAGSMR010000497.1:0-62500 GCA_029286605.1 Sericinus montela
CAGAGTTCAACATCAAGTATGCTCCGCGGACTAAACTCTGTAAGAGACAGCGATCCTAGAGTATCTAAAATACGAGATATTACTTTTATTTATCTTCACGCACAGGCTATGACGGGGCAGCCGAGAGAATAGATCGTCAAGTGTCATGACCCTTACATACCTATTTCGCTTCTTTCAAATTCATCATTTTCTTCATATATACACGCCTAGGTATCCGATTACTCTTGACCCTCCCCTCTTCGAGCAATTTACTTACATGTTCTTCGAAAGTTAGTCTCGGTCTACTTCGACACCTTTAAATATTGATTATCGCGCTATATATTTTCTTTACCATTTAGTCTTCACTCGTTCGCTCAATGTGCCCAAACTATCGAAGCACGTCCTTATCAATTTTAGTGATAAGGTCATCTTTCAAACCTGCCGTATTGCGAATGTCTTTGTTTCGTTTTCGGACGGCCAAGGTGACGCCACACACTTTACAACGAGATCGAATCTGCACCGCATTCAACTAGGTTTTACGCTTCTTTTGGCATACCCAGGTTTCGCTCCCATATAACAATGTCGGTACTAGCCGTGTGTTATGTATCGCAAGGCGTGCACTTTTAACTACGCCTTGCCTTTAGACTAACACAGTCAGGGCATCGTAGACTTTTATCTATCCTGGCACTCCCCAAGTATACAATTTCATTCACCTGTTCTAGACATTCCTGATATTACTTATCCGAGAAATTAAAAGTTAAAAGTCACGATAGCCGAGTTGTTGGGTGGTCGGAATTTCGAGTCGAGAGACCCGAGTTCGATCCCCAGGTGGCAGTACCAATGAGTTTTTCAAAGAAATTACATCGTTCTAATTTATGTTTTTTTAGTATGTAATTAAAAAAAAAACAGGATTTCGTGATTACCGTCCCGAAAAAACCCAGATTAAATTTAAGCAACGGATCTGGTTTTGCAATCCTCTGCTCTGCATATGTGAGGAGCATAAGAATTTCCCACAAAAGCTGTTAAATAAGTTAGAGGTAAGTAAGTAAGAGGTTAATTAGGTTAGATAAGCGTGTTGGTGAGCGCACACAACGTGCTTCTCGCACTATTGTTATTCCACTCGTTATCCTCGATTATCATAACATCGTTTTTCTTTTAATTTTTGATTTTTGAAGTTTTGATTAGTAGGGTGCAAATAACGCTTTACGTTCACTCCACCGCCTTAAAAATTTCCTTCCCTTTAAAACTAAGCTTTTGCTGGTTCAGTCCCTGGTATTGCCCATTATCGACTATGCCGATGTATGTTATCCAGATCTATCCCAAACACGTCTCGACAAACTGGAGCGCCTTCTCAACAACTGTATTAGATTTATTTTCGGTTTACGTAAATATGACCATATCTACTCTTGCCGTTCCAAGCTTAAATGGCTTCCCATTCGTCAAAGGCGTAGCTCCCGAATTCTGTTTCTGTTGTATTCTGTATTGACTAACTCTAATTCTCCTTCTTACTTAAGAAATAACTTTCAACATCTCCAATCTACTCATGACAGAGCACTTCGCTCCATAAACCAACATAGGATTCACATTCCTCAACATAATACAGGATACTTTAACTCCTCTTTACGGTACAAGCTGCACTACTCTGGAACGCCCTACCTTTGAAGATAAAATCTGCTCCGAATGCCTATTCGTTCAAGAGATTAGTTCGTGAGTATTATCTTAAGAATCATTAATACATATTTATGTATATATTTATATGTTTATATTTTATATATATTATTTATGTATTTATGTATAATTATGTACGTTTAGTTTATATAATACATGTATGTATTTTTCCATAAAATATTGATTATTTATATGTATTATTTTTTATTAGGAGCATTAATCTATATTTTTCTTGTTAGTACCTGCCATCTACTTCTCACCATAACAAAGGTTGACTGGTAGAGAATGCTACCAGGCATTAAGTCCGCACATTGCAGCCCTTAGTATAAGGTGTAACAATAAAGAATAAATAAATAAACGCTGGACATTAAAAGATATATTCTCGTAATGTTTTTGTGATTTTTTTTTAGTTTTGTTTGTTGATATCAGTAATCTTTCTGATCAGTGAAAAAAATTATATATGCGTAAGCTTTTCTGAACTTATAAATAATAGGCCTTAACTACCTGTTATTTGTTTACACTTTGTTAAATTTATGGGTACTTATTAAACAGTATCGTGTTTCAAACAGTATATTGTCTAGTCAATTAAGTATAATATTATGTACTATGTAATAAACCATAAGCTATTTATACAATTCAGACGAATACCAGCAAGTACTGGTCAGAAAATCGTTTGTACACTCCATGGGCGTAATTAACTCTAATGTCTTTACAACAGGGTGCAATCGAAGATTTTATATACTATTGTTATAATTGTATAAGATAGACAAGTCACGATAGCCGCTGGGAGGTCGGAATTTCGAGGCGAGTTCGATCCCCAGGTGACAGGCTCGTACCAGTGGTTTTTTCAAAAAACTTATGTTCGAATTATATCGTTGGTTAGAACATAAAGACAGCGCCAGGCTACCTACCTCAGACGCACCGGAAATATCTTCAGTGGAATGTGGGTCGAAGAGACTTAATTGTCTGAGGAATTCTTTATAAATAATAAATAAATAAATATCTTCACGCAATTCCCAATACAGGGGTAGACAGAGGTCAAGTCTAGACAATTAAGTCCCTTTGACCCACCTTCCACCGAAGATATTTTCGGGACAACGTGACAGGTGGTGAGCCCGTCGCCGCCTTTATGTCCAAGCCAACGATGAAATTCGTACATAAGTTTTTGAAAAACTCATTGGTACTGCCACCTGGGGATCGAACTCGGGTCTCTCGACTCGAAATTCCGACCACCCAACAACTCGGCTATCGTGACTCTTATACGTGACTTATTTATACGTATAAGATAGATGGTCATTACTACAATATATTTTACTTTGTGACATCACATAACTTTATTTTAAATAATTTACAATAACTAAAATTGAAACTGTATAATCCACAATCACTTGAACAAAATTTTCTAGGATCATGTTAAATGACTATGTTATCAGTACAAGATAAAGATAATCAATTAAAAATGGGATTTAATTTAGTCAAGATAGCCAAGTGGTTGCATGATAGGAATTTGAGTCCAGAGACACGAATTCAATCCCTAGGTGATAGCCTCGTACCAAGGGATTTTTTCAAAAACTTATGTACGATTTACATCCATGGCTTGTACATAAAGACCGCTAAGCGTTGAAGTGTAATTAGTCGTACCATCATAGACTGCGATTTATCATAGTATAAGACATAAATACCTCAAAATCTTACGATCGAATTTAACCTTATCCATTTGTCATCACTAATAGCACGCACTGACTGTGTTGCTTGTAATGACATATGGAACAGAGATGTGGTCCTTCACTGCTAGCCGAATGAAGAAGCTTAGAGTTGCTCAGCGTGCTATTGAAAGCGCTACGCTCGGTGTTTCTCTATTTGATATAATCCGTAACGACGAAATCCGCAGCAGAACTAAGGTAACTGACATAGTTATAAGGATCAAAATGCTGTATTGTTAATGACCGGTTACATAGCTCGACATGATGATAACCGCTGGAGTAATAAGGTGCTCGAGTGGCAACCTCGTTTAGGAAAACACAAAAAAATTTGCTTTAAAAGTCGATATGGCGTATATCGACTATATACATCTACTGGAGGAATGTCTCAGGTCGGTACTCAGCCCAATTTACTTTTTATGGTATTTATAAACTCCAACGTAGAATAATAATAACAACAGTGTGTCCTAAATTAAAAGAAAGCATTTACAATGATGATAGTGACATTTTAAAGCACTGTAATACTTTACCAGTACACATAAAATTAAAATTTACTTTATTAATGTATGTTATGTCTATATGTATGTCGCTGGGAACCGGCTCTGTTCAAGTAGTGAAAATAATAGATATGGCAAGTGAATAGTCGCCTACCTAGTTTATTAATGAAGTGCCTAATGAAGTACAAGATATTTTTAACTCTAATAATATAAAAATTTAATTAAAATATTATTAATTAATTAGTTTGTGATATTGAGTTCAAGAATTGTATTTCGTAAAAAAAACCTAAGAATTTTTCAAACTGCCTTTTTCTTTACGAGACACTTTTTACCGATGCTTATTTGGGACAAATTGTCGGTGATGACGGAAACGAGATTGTTTTTTATTGTAACGTTTCTATCTATTAGTTAGACATTACATCTCTAGCAGTTTAGAATTTAACTATTGTTGCTTAAAAGTTGAAAGATAATTTTAAACATTGCAACTTTCAAAACAAATATGGGCGCAGCCTAACTGTAATTCAATCGGTTAGACTCGAATAAATTCAAAGAATTCAAAGCCAGACACTTTTTTTTTTCTGTAAGTAAGCTGTTATTTACTGGTTGGGTCTTGTTAAGATTATAATTGCTGGTCGGTTTAGTTTTTTCGTAACGATAAAGTTTACGTTTTTTATTTTATTACTGTTTTTCAATTTTAGTAAATCAGTATTTACTTTACCATCAATATAGGTTAAGAAAAAAGTAAAACTATGTATTATCATTTATTATTTAAGCGTTGGGTTGTAAATTTCATATAGATGATACGCGTTACTAAATACTTTTGTCGTATACGACAAAAGCATTTAGTAACGCTAGTGTTCATGCCAATGGCACAATATTATAATAAATATACATATATAGATAGGGACAACATCACGTACATTGCTCCGATTGACTGAGGACTAAACAGTTAAGTTCTTTCACCGAGGATATTTCAAACCCGCAGCTCTTAGCTTCGAAGGCAGGTTTAGTACTAGACTGTCGGGTCATCAAATATCATGGTGCCAATATTAAGTTTGGCACCAATTTATAGTCACGATAGCCGAGTTGTTGGGTGGTCGGAATTTCGAGTCGAGAGACCCGAGTTCGATCCCCAGGTGGCAGTACCAATGAGTTTTTCAAAGAAATTACATCGTTCTAATTTATGTTTTTTAGTATGTAATTAAAAAAAAAACAGGATTTCGTGATTACCATCCCGAAAAAACCCAGATTAAATTTAAGCAACGGATCTGGTATTACAATCCTCTGCTCTGCATGTGTGAGGATCATAGAAAACGATCTCTACGAGAGAGCATAAGAATTTCCCACAAAAGCTGTTAAATAAGTTAGAGGTAAGTAAGTAAGAGGTTAATTAGGTTAGATAAGCGTGTTGGTGAGCGCACACAATATGCTTCTCGCACTAATGTTATTCCACTCGTTATCCTCGATTATCATAACATCGTTTTTCTTTTAATTTTTGATTTTTGAAGTTTTGATTAGTAGGGTGCAAATAACGCTTTACGTTCACTCCACCGCCTTAAAAATTTCCTTCCCTTTAAAACTAAGCTTTTGCTGGTTCAGTCCCTGGTATTGCCCATTATCGACTATGCCGATGTATGTTATCCAGATCTATCCCAAACACGTCTCGACAAACTGGAGCGCCTTCTCAACAACTGTATTAGATTTATTTTCGGTTTACGTAAATATGACCATATCTACTCTTGCCGTTCCAAGCTTAAATGGCTTCCCATTCGTCAAAGGCGTAGCTCCCGAATTCTGTTTCTGTTGTATTCTGTATTGACTAACTCTAATTCTCCTTCTTACTTAAGAAATAACTTTCAACATCTCCAATCTACTCATGACAGAGCACTTCGCTCCATAAACCAACATAGGATTCACATTCCTCAACATAATACAGGATACTTTAACTCCTCTTTTACGGTACAAGCTGCACTACTCTGGAACGCCCTACCTTTGAAGATAAAATCTGCTCCGAATGCCTATTCGTTCAAGAGATTAGTTCGTGAGTATTATCTTAAGAATCATTAATACATATTTATGTATATATTTATATGTTTATATTTTATATATATTATTTATGTATTTATGTATAATTATGTACGTTTAGTTTATATAATACATGTATGTATTTTTCCATAAAATATTGATTATTTATATGTATTATTTTTTATTAGGAGCATTAATCTATATTTTTCTTGTTAGTACCTGCCATCTACTTCTCACCATAACAAAGGTTGACTGGTAGAGAATGCTACCAGGCATTAAGTCCGCACATTGCAGCCCTTAGTATAAGGTGTAACAATAAAGAATAAATAAATAAACGCTGGACATTAAAAGATATATTCTCGTAATGTTTTTGTGATTTTTTTTTAGTTTTGTTTGTTGATATCAGTAATCTTTCTGATCAGTGAAAAAAATTATATATGCGTAAGCTTTTCTGAACTTATAAATAATAGGCCTTAACTACCTGTTATTTGTTTACACTTTGTTAAATTTATGGGTACTTATTAAACAGTATCGTGTTTCAAACAGTATATTGTCTAGTCAATTAAGTATAATATTATGTACTATGTAATAAACCATAAGCTATTTATACAATTCAGACGAATACCAGCAAGTACTGGTCAGAAAATCGTTTGTACACTCCATGGGCGTAATTAACTCTAATGTCTTTACAACAGGGTGCAATCGAAGATTTTATATACTATTGTTATAATTGTATAAGATAGACAAGTCACGATAGCCGCTGGGAGGTCGGAATTTCGAGGCGAGTTCGATCCCCAGGTGACAGGCTCGTACCAGTGGTTTTCAAAAACTTATGTTCGAATTATATCGTTGGTTAGAACATAAAGACAGCGCCAGGCTACCTACCTCAGACGCACCGGAAATATCTTCAGTGGAATGTGGGTCGAAGAGACTTAATTGTCTAGACTAGACCTCTTTCTATCCTGTACTGAAATTACGTGAATATATTTATTTATTTACTTTTAAATTAACTCAAACTTTTAAATTAACTCAAACTTTTAAATTAACTCAAACTTTTAAATTAACTCAAACTTTTAAATTAACTCAAACTTTTAAATTAACTCAAACTTTTAAATTAACTCAAACTTTTAAATTAACTCAAACTTTTAAATTAACTCAAACTTTTAAATTAACTCAAACTTTTAAATTAACTCAAACTTTTAAATTAACTCAAACTTTTAAATTAACTCAAACTTTTAAATTAACTCAAACTTTTAAATTAACTCAAACTTTTAAATTAACTCAAACTTTTAAATTAACTCAAACTTTTAAATTAACTCAAACTTTTAAATTAACTCAAACTTTTAAATTAACTCAAACTTTTAAATTAACTCAAACTTTTAAATTAACTCAAACTTTTAAATTAACTCAAACTTTTAAATTAACTCAAACTTTTAAATTAACTCAAACTTTTAAATTAACTCAAACTTTTAAATTAACTCAAACTTTTAAATTAACTCAAACTTTTAAATTAACTCAAACTTTTAAATTAACTCAAACTTTTAAATTAACTCAAACTTTTAAATTAACTCAAACTTTTAAATTAACTCAAACTTTTAAATTAACTCAAACTTTTAAATTAACTCAAACTTTTAAATTAACTCAAACTTTTAAATTAACTCAAACTTTTAAATTAACTCAAACTTTTAAATTAACTCAAACTTTTAAATTAACTCAAACTTTTAAATTAACTCAAACTTTTAAATTAACTCAAACTTTTAAATTAACTCAAACTTTTAAATTAACTCAAACTTTTAAATTAACTCAAACTTTTAAATTAACTCAAACTTTTAAATTAACTCAAACTTTTAAATTAACTCAAACTTTTAAATTAACTCAAACTTTTAAATTAACTCAAACTTTTAAATTAACTCAAACTTTTAAATTAACTCAAACTTTTAAATTAACTCAAACTTTTAAATTAACTCAAACTTTTAAATTAACTCAAACTTTTAAATTAACTCAAACTTTTAAATTAACTCAAACTTTTAAATTAACTCAAACTTTTAAATTAACTCAAACTTTTAAATTAACTCAAACTTTTAAATTAACTCAAACTTTTAAATTAACTCAAACTTTTAAATTAACTCAAACTTTTAAATTAACTCAAACTTTTAAATTAACTCAAACTTTTAAATTAACTCAAACTTTTAAATTAACTCAAACTTTTAAATTAACTCAAACTTTTAAATTAACTCAAACTTTTAAATTAACTCAAACTTTTAAATTAACTCAAACTTTTAAATTAACTCAAACTTTTAAATTAACTCAAACTTTTAAATTAACTCAAACTTTTAAATTAACTCAAACTTTTAAATTAACTCAAACTTTTAAATTAACTCAAACTTTTAAATTAACTCAAACTTTTAAATTAACTCAAACTTTTAAATTAACTCAAACTTTTAAATTAACTCAAACTTTTAAATTAACTCAAACTTTTAAATTAACTCAAACTTTTAAATTAACTCAAACTTTTAAATTAACTCAAACTTTTAAATTAACTCAAACTTTTAAATTAACTCAAACTTTTAAATTAACTCAAACTTTTAAATTAACTCAAACTTTTAAATTAACTCAAACTTTTAAATTAACTCAAACTTTTAAATTAACTCAAACTTTTAAATTAACTCAAACTTTTAAATTAACTCAAACTTTTAAATTAACTCAAACTTTTAAATTAACTCAAACTTTTAAATTAACTCAAACTTTTAAATTAACTCAAACTTTTAAATTAACTCAAACTTTTAAATTAACTCAAACTTTTAAATTAACTCAAACTTTTAAATTAACTCAAACTTTTAAATTAACTCAAACTTTTAAATTAACTCAAACTTTTAAATTAACTCAAACTTTTAAATTAACTCAAACTTTTAAATTAACTCAAACTTTTAAATTAACTCAAACTTTTAAATTAACTCAAGAATTGTATTTCGTAAAAAAAACCTAAGAATTTTTCAAACTGCCTTTTTCTTTACGAGACACTTTTTACCGATGCTTATTTGGGACAAATTGTCGGTGATGACGGAAACGAGATTGTTTTTTATTGTAACGTTTCTATCTATTAGTTAGACATTACATCTCTAGCAGTTTAGAATTTAACTATTGTTGCTTAAAAGTTGAAAGATAATTTTAAACATTGCAACTTTCAAAACAAATATGGGCGCAGCCTAACTGTAATTCAATCGGTTAGACTCGAATAAATTCGTGTGAATTCAAAGCCAGACACTTTTTTTTTCTGTAAGTAAGCTGTTATTTACTGGTTGGGTCTTGTTAAGATTATAATTGCTGGTCGGTTTAGTTTTTTCGTAACGATAAAGTTTACGTTTTTTATTTTATTACTGTTTTTCAATTTTAGTAAATCAGTATTTACTTTACCATCAATATAGGTTAAGAAAAAAGTAAAACTATGTATTATCATTTATTATTTAAGCGTTGGGTTGTAAATTTCATATAGATGATACGCGTTACTAAATACTTTTGTCGTATACGACAAAAGCATTTAGTAACGCTAGTGTTCATGCCAATGGCACAATATTATAATAAATATACATATATAGATAGGGACAACATCACGTACATTGCTCCGATTGACTGAGGACTAAACAGTTAAGTTCTTTCACCGAGGATATTTCAAACCCGCAGCTCTTAGCTTCGAAGGCAGGTTTAGTACTAGACTGTCGGGTCATCAAATATCATGGTGCCAATATTAAGTTTGGCACCAATTTATAGTCACGATAGCCGAGTGTTTGGGTGGTCGGAATTTCGAGTCAAGAGACCCGAGTTCGACCCAGCCTGCCACCCACAGGTGGCAGGCTGGTACCCATGGGTTTTTAAAAAAAACATGTACAAATTATATCGTTGGCTTGAACATTAAGACGGCGACAGACTCACCACCTGCCACGTTGTCCCAAAAATATCTTCGGTGGAAGGTAGGTCAAAGGGACTTAACTGTCTAGACTAGACCTCTTTCTATCCCTGTACTGAGAATTACGTGAATATATTTATTTATTTACTTTTTAAATTAACTCAAACTTTTTAAATTAACTGGTGCTGATAAAAAAAAATTCAATTTTTTTTTCACTTTTCACCATTCATTTTCCAATGTCCCCAGTATTAATCTGGGATCGAGACAATTTAGTTCTTTAGACTTACATTTCACAGGTTCATTTTTTGGACAACGTGATAAGAGATGAGCGTGACGCAGTTTTATATAATATACTTACATAGTGAAGTAAAAAGGTAGCCTACATAGATAAATATTAGTTTAAACATGTATTAACGTCCGTGACTCGAGAATAATCATTCATATTTATCACGCAACTGTTTTAGAAATTCGGTGATTTGGTTCGAAACTGGATTCGAACCCGCCACGTTTTAGCTTCGAAGGCTACCGAACAACTCTGTGGGTACGTCAATTTGGTTCCAATGGGACGAAAAACTTCAATTCGGCTTGTTAAATTTGTTTGTAAACTATTATTTGTGAATGATGATCAAAAAATAAATATAAATATAAGAACTTTAAAAAAAAATTGTTGGGTATGCATCACGCTAAATAAAAGTCTGGCAAGTGTAACGATAAAAAGAGGTAAACATTAGTATCAATTTAAACATTTATGGTTAAAATGCCTTATTCTTTTTTTAATTCAAGAGCACTGTAGGTTAACATAAAAAAAGTTATCCTGAATTCATCGACTCCCCGCAAGAGCACCAAATCTTTTTGGTAATAATACACCGGTATGAGTATGGTACTATCGCTTTTTAATCATGATGTACTTTTCTATATTATAAGTGAAATAAAGCCACAAATTTATTACTCAAGAAGTATACATAAAATTCATATAACACTCAAGTGATAAACATGTATGTAATAATTTACAAGACAATAACTTTTTGCCTTCGTTCTGTTGCAAAATTTTGTTGTAGCATTATTCAAAAAGGAAGCTCGAAGAGGCATATCGGGCAATTTGGTAACGTTCGCGGCGCCTCGTTTCGCAGATAGAGCGTTGTTTACTGCTGCTGTTGTAGACTGGGGTATTTCGTAACTTTGGCTTACCGAAATACCCTACTAAAATTATTTTTAAGTAATCACTGCCTACTCTAACTCTTTATTGCATCCTCCCAGCTTATCCGATAACAACCAATAATATAAAACCAACATACATCTTTCAGTTATCATTTGTCTATGCAACCAAAAGTCGTCAAACAGCTTTTACTCGTAGTTATTTATTGGCTAACGAAATCATTATCAATCAAATAATTAAAAACGGCTAAACTCACGTATAAATAATCGGTGTAGGTACCGACCTTTCGGAGGTCATTTCGAGGTAATTTTCATGAGATATGTTATCGCTACATGATATTGACACAATTTGGAAAAGAGTTCTACGACCCATGAATATCAGAAATATAACTCTGTTTAGAGATAATCGTTTTGTTCATGTTTGTTATCCATGAAGAGTATGGACACTGCCCTTCTACCGGTCTTTCACCGCCGTATGTATCTTCATGCGAGACAGAGACGGACAGTAGACAGTGGTCGAATGACGTCCTTTCGACCCACCTTTAATCGAAGACATTTTTTGGGACATGACAGGTGGTGAGCCCGTCGCTGTCATAATATTCAAACCATCGATATAATTCGTACCTAAGTTTTTGAAAAAACCCATTGGTACGAGCCTTGGCAGGCCAGGGGATCAAACTCGGTCTCTTGATTCTGAATCCCGATCATCCAGCCACTCGGCCATCATGACTTTTTCACTATTGCAAGACCTTTAGAGGCTTAGTGCTAAGATTAGGCCTCTGAAGGTCTGGTAATGGAATTAAATAGGCATGGAAACAATAGGAATTCAATAATAATAGGTAATGGAATTACATTATAATAATGTAAATATCAATTTGCTATAAGGTTATAACTAACAAAACAAACAACAAATCATTTATTTACTCCCACATAAGTTCTTAACTTTTAATTACTTAAGTGATAAGTATAAATTCTAAAACCTTACTTAGTGAGAGTCTGGTGCCTGGTGTAAGTTCAGAAAACTTGAATTACAGGTCACCAGGGCTCCCTCCCGGACAGACTTCGGAATTATACAAGTTGAATTGCCTAGATTAAAGTTACTAGAAAGTAGGTACATTTGCCATAGTAAATACAATCTTCTAAACAATGTAAATTATATTTAAACTTAATAAGATAAAAAACAAAAATAATAATAATAAAAACAAATATATATATATATATATATATATATATATATATATATATATATATATATATATATATATATATATATATATATATATATATATATATATATATATATATATATATATATATATATATATATATATATATATATATATATAAACTTTTAGCTACAAAGGCGCATATTATGCATGTATGTGTGACCTGTGTCTGTGTATGTGTGTGTGTGTGTGTGTGTGTGTGTGCGTGTGCGTGCATGTGTTTGTGTGTGCGTGTGTGTGTGTGTGCGTGTGTGTGTGTGCGTGTGTGTGTTTCATGTGTTTGTGTAAGAGTTAGAATTGGGGCTTGCAACTTGATTACATATTCATTATAGCCTGGGAGATAGCAGATTTTCTGTCTGTTCATACGTGAGTGTTTTCAGGTATTTAGATACTGTACGTTTGCAGCGGTGGCTACAGAGCGGATATATGTCAAGTTTTTTGTTTAATGTATTGTAGAGGTATGGACCAAGGTAGCAAAAGAAGTTGCGTGAAAGGGATGTGTTAAATAGTTTTGAAGGCATACGGTTCCCTTTCTACGCTTGTCCTTTGTTTTATTTGGATCGTATTTGAGCCCAGAGTGCTTTCTGAGTAAGGTATGTAATATAAAGGTTTGGCGAACAGTTAATACTTTCCAGTATTGATATACATCAGTGGTCGGAAAGCGAAATGGGAGACCAGCCCCAACTTTGAGGATTGCACGTTGAGTTCTTTCCACTTCAATTAAATTGGTTTTTGCTACACCACCCCAGGATGTGATGCAATAGGCAATGAGCGATTGGCATAGGGCATGGTAAACCATCTTTATCACATGCTTGTTGGCGACACGACTCAAATTCTTAAATAAATAAATGAACTTACGTAGTCTTGTAACAAGAGCTTTGACGTGAGGTTTAAAACTTAGTGTCTGATCAACAATGACCCCAAGATATTTAATACTGTCCGTTCTTTGAAGTATTGGACAGGAGCATACAGATCCAAGACCACAGACGTGGGCTGTTAATGAGTATGATGGAGTTGGAAGAAGATTCGATTTGGTACTGAATGCTATATACTTTGTTTTGTCAACATTTAGTGTCAGCAAGTTAACTTGTAACCATTGTCTAACCATATTAAATCCAACCTGAGCTGTTTCAAACGTTTCGTCCCAAGTGCTTCCCCTGAAGAAAAGTGCTGTGTCGTCAGCGAAGGTAAGAATTTTGCCATCCCGGAGTTTTAGTTGGCACAAATCATTTATAAAAACCAAGAACAGGGTTGGGCCCACTATGCTGCCCTGCGGAATAGTCCACAGTCAGCTCGTCACTAAGAAGGTGCTCTATCATTACTCTTTGTCTCTTATAACTGAAAGAAAATGCCTCGTGTCGGGGGTAAGAGTGCTAATTTACTACATACCAAAGGTATATGTTAAGATTTTCTAATATCAGAAGTATATTATTAAAAGTTAAATGAGTATTTATTGTGAAAAATGTTCTGGTATACTTTTTTGTAAACCCATCACATTACTGCTAATACTTTGTATACGTTTGCAACGAAGAGTAATGGAAAAAGATATTTTATAATGAATGCTTTTTCACTCCACTCCACGTATTCTTTTGTATATCTATATACTGAAATCACTTCTTACTTATTGAAACGCATTGAAGTGTGTTATAATCGAGACTGAATGAAAATAACATTTGAAAGAAATGGAAACAGAAATGTTAGATATGAAAAAGTACAATTTATAATAAGTTTTGTCTCAGATATACATACATATCTCAAGCGTTTTCGACGAATCATCTTTTAGATGTTTAATTTATACCGATGAGTTCTATTTGTATAAAACTGTGTTATTTAATTTTCAATTTTATTTTTGCAATTTAACTTCTTCTTTTCTTTTCAATTAATATAAATCAGTGATAAACTTATCAATTACCATTTTAGGTACAATATTAGTATCATTCACTATAAAAATAATTAAAAAGAATAAAATAATTTCTCTTAAAATCAAATTTGAATAATTAAATCTTATTTGATTATTCTCTTCAATGCCTATTGAATCAATTCGAAACATTTGTCGTCATTACATAACATCGTTATTCAGTTAAAATAAAAAGTTTAAACTTCAATATTTGACTATTGTTCTACGTTCGTTCAACAAAATGATTTCGTAATGCTAGAAAAGTTGAACAATGCCACCGAGGCAATACAACTTGTGTTGATTTAAATTTATAGTCGCGTTTGAACAATAATAGAAGTTTAAAATTGCTACTCATTGTATTCGTTTACTTTGCATATTATATATTAATGTTTATAAATAAGATTGGTCACTAAGTTTTACCACCGATCCAGGTAAAGAATGTATGGGGTAAAACTTATTCATGAATCTTTTGATTCATGAATAAGTTTTACCCCATACATTCTTCATCATGAGATTTTTATCATGAGATTTTTTGTATCTTTTTTTATCTTCACGCAATTTCCCTGCAATTTTTGCTGCAAAGAAACGACTATGCGCGGATTCTTGTTGACACAGTTCATATTCTGAATAATGTTCACAGAGAAATTGAGTTTAAGTTGGCTTTACATGTATTTAATATGTTTATATATTAGCCGTGATAGCCGAGTAGCTTTGTGATCGGAATTAAAGTCAATAGACCCGAGTTCAATATTTATAATAATCAAAATTCATTAAGCAGTATTATGAGTCAGGTTTTAGCTATACGTTTATGGTATTATTTTAAGTAGCAACTGTTTCTAGTTACACCTTAAAATTATTTAAAATTTAAAGTGGTAACACTAAGCCATAAATAAATAAAATGAAAAATTATATTATCGTAAACAATCAAAATACAAATCCAAGGCGCAGCAGAGCGCTTTTTAAGGAAACATTACGGTACCCTGTTGTTAGTGAAGGGTGGATAGTGAAAGCTACGACCGCTCCGCATTTAATGTTTTAGGCTATTTGTCATTTTTATTCAAATCATGACACGTGTTGGAAAAGACAAATTATGTTCTTTAGTCATGTATAACTAAGTAATATTATAAAAGCTTATTTTCTGGAAGCCTCTTTACAGAACATTTGAATAAATATGATATACATTTATAAATCAATATAGTTTTATATTCATGTATAAATTTAAATATTATTTAATAATATGAGTATAATTAATAATAATAATATATACCGTAACTAATTAATTTAAGGTGCGATCGGTATCTTTAAATATTCCCACAAGTGTCGTGCTTGTTGTATTTTTTCGTGTGGCATATATATTCTTGTATCTGGATGTTATAACTGTGATCGAAATTGACTTGCATAATATCGTCATAATTTAGATGCGTTCTTCCTCGATCGTTATTTTTTTATACTTTTAGTGATGTACTTTCATATTATTCTCTTGGTATACATTATTTGCAAAACGAACACAAATACCCGTAAGAACAACCCGCTTCGATCAATGGAAGCGAAACATTGAGAACGAAACAAATGCACTGTATCGCAATATTTACTGTAAGATGACGGAAAATATTGGAATTCTCGTGGAAATGGATACTACTTGCTTTGAAAGGACTTCCATATTCGCGCACCTTATATTTTATTGTTTGAAAAGTATCGTTTGAGTGTAATGGTCAATCTTCTATATACATCAAACGCTACGGTGTTTCTTCTTACTTATTACTTCTTTTAATGAATTAAATTTTTATGAAATTTTGCACATACTCGGTGCGAGGATCATCATTTCAGAAAAGTCTATTAACAGGTGTCTTTTTTTTATTTCAAAACAATAAAAATATATGTCTTCACACTATTCCCAATACAGGACTAGACAGAGGTCTAGGCAATTTGTCCTTTCGACCCACCTTCTAACGAAGACCTTTTTTGGGATAACGTGACATGTGGTGAGCCTGACGCCGTCGTCTTGTCCAAGTCAATATTATAAATATCTTCACGCAATTCCCAAGACAGGGGTAGACAGAGGTCGAGTCTAGACAATTAAGTCCCTTCGACCCACCTTTCACCGAAGATATTTTCGGGACAACGTGACAGGTGGTGAGCCCGTCGCCGCCTTTATGTCCAAGCCAACGATATTCGTACATAAGTTTTTGAAAAACCCATTGGTACGAGCCTACCAACTGGGGATCGAACTCGGGTGTATTGACTCGAAATTCCGACCACCCAACCATTCGGCTATCGTGACTTCAATATTATAAATCGTATGAATAAACCCATCGGTGCGTGCCTTGTGGATTAAACTCGGATCTCTTTATTCGAATTCCGATCACTCAACCACTCGTCTATCGAATCGAATTTCGAAGTACTAAGTTTATTCAATTATACTTATATTATAATTAATAACAGCCACTTTATTAATTAATAGAAAAACTCCACTAATGACCCTATGATGTACATTTTGACCAATACAATTGTAGTAATTCATACGATAAAACAAAAACGTGTTGTTATAGATACTTCAGAGGGTACTAAATAAATAAATAAATAAATATCTACACGCAATTCCCAATACAGGGTTAGACATAGGTCGAGTTTAGACAATTGAGTCGCTTCGACCCACCTTCCACCGAAGATATTTTCGGGACAGGGTACTAAATCATTTTTATATACATACATTCCAACTCCATATCTCGACGTTATAATCCTTCTGTGCAGTCATGTAAAAATACAATTTATAGTATTTAATTAAGAAAGATAACAATACAGCTATTAAATTTTACTTTTTAAAGAGTTTTAAAAGGGCAAAGTCGTAAAATTCTGCATGCTCCTTGTTACGTTCTTACGTAAGTCATCGTCTACTCGAAGATGAAAGTAGAATATTTACGACTTTTTAATGACGTTACTCGAAACGATGCTCGACATACTTACAGTAAAATTGTCTACTTTTTGGTCTCGTACATCTTAATGTTATTTCTTAAATATGTACCGCCAGCAACTAAAAACTTAGCTATTTTAAAAACAGATACATTTCTACATTAAGTTGTGACCAACGCTAAGTTCGGTTTCAGGCAAAGTGTTCGTGCTGCTAGTACGTAACTGTCGTAAACGCTTAAAATATTAATTTGTATTGTAAATTAATTTAAAACATTACTTATTATATATAAAATAGTCACGATAGCCGAATGGTTGGATGGTCAGAATTTCGAGTCAAGAGACCTGAGATTATAACGAGGTGGGAGGCATGTACTAATAGGATTTCCAAAAAACTTATGTACGAATTATATCGCTGGCTTGGACATAAAGACGGCGGCGGGCTTTCCACCTGTCACGTTGTTCCAAAATATCTTTGTAGGAAGGTGGGTTTAACCTACTTCCTTACTTGTTGTTTAACCCACTTACTTACTGGAACTTAATTGTCTATACTAGACCTCTGTCTATCCCTGTATTGGGAATAGCGTGAAGATATTTATTTATTTATTTTAATTTAAAATATACTGTGATCATTATAATTAAAATCTTCAATTGACAGATTTTTTACAGATTCTATTTGATATTACCTAAATTTGTTCACTGTATTTATAATTTATATTGAGGAGATTCATATATAGATAGATACATATATAGATAGGGACAACATCACATACATTGCTCCGATCCCATTGTAAGATGCTAAAGAACTTGAGTTATGGGAATCGGAAACAACGAAGGCATCACAAACACCCAGACCCTAGAAAATGTAGAAAAAGCGGTTTTTCTCCATTGACCCGACCGGGAATCGAACCCGGGACCCCGAGATGACGACACCTTGAAAACCAATCCACGGACATAAATATAAATTGTTTCTATATATACATTTAAATAAACCTAAATGAATCTGAATGAATAAGGAAATAAATGTGAATAAACTCACTAGATTTTAGTGTACAAAAGTTTTTTTTTTCAATATGTTTAAGTATGTATCGATTTTGGGCGATACTAAGCTGAAAATTCGGTTTTGGTTTCAGTTTCGGCTGAAAAACTTGATTCGGTCAGACACTAATGTTAAGCATGGAAATCGTCAAATGCATAGCCATGAGTATTCCGCCATTTCATGACTGATAATGAAGATAAGATAATGTATGAGAATTTACGTAACTGATTGACACTAAATTCTTATAATATGAATCGTTACAGATAACAAAAAGTCACGATAGCCGAGTGATTGGGTGGTTGGAATTTCGAGCCGAAAGACCCGAGTTCGATCCCCAGGTGGTAGGCTCGTACCAATGGGTTTTTCAAAAAACTTATGTACGAATTATATCGTTGGCTTGGACATAAAGGCGGCGACGGGATCACCACCAGTCACGTTGTACCGAAAATATCTTCGGTGGAAGGTTGGTCGATGGGACTTAATTGTCTAGACTAGACCTCTGTCTGCCTTTGTATTGGGAATTGCCTGAAGATATTTATTATATTTATGTTACAGATAATCTTCCAGAAAAAGAAATGTAAGAAGTGAGCGTGACGCTGTTCCTCATAGCTCAGGGCAAATAACATTTTACTTTACATAATTTTGATATTTAAGCAAAAATCTTGGGGAGCCGCAAAATCCTATCGCCTTTTTTATCTTTATGCATTTCCAATTACAGGGGTAACCAGAGTTCTAGATTGTTCAGTCCTTTCGACTCACATTTCACAGCAGCTTATTTTCGGACAACTCGACTGTTGATGAGGCTGTCGCCGCCGATATGTCCAACCTGGCGATAAAATTCGTACAAACTTTCAAAAAACTCATAGGTTCGAGCCTACATACCGCCTGGGTATCGAACTTGGCATACATGGCTGTAATCACCTAAAAAATCAAATAAAAAATGTGAACGATCTAACTGCTATTTACTTTGTGCGTCCTGCAGTGATACGAGTATTTTCCTCTGTTCAGAGGCCGGGAACCAAGTTTTTTTTTCCGAAGTGAACGAATTTTTCATGACTTGTTTGAAAGTAATTAAATTATAAACAGAAAAAAATCTTATATTATACAGCGTTGTTCTGTTTTGTTTCTCTTTTTCTTGCCCTGTTTGTATTTTTTCCTTTGCTATATTTCAACAATACTGCAACTTACAGCTGTCTAAATAAGCTAAACTTTAAGGAATAGAATTCCCGGGGGACCAAGATTTATAGGCTGTCCGAGCAAGACCGTCCTGTTTAATTTTGTATAACACTCGTAAATTTTTGTTGTTTTCGTGAATAGGTCTATGTCCAACAATGAACTTGGCGAAGATAGATGAATGTTCACAGATCCGTGAGTTTATTGTGCAGGTGATTTTTTTTAAATCATAGTTAATTTTGATTTCGCAATTTTCTGATTGCCATTGTCATTTTCAAGGCTCTCCTACGAGAAGAGAGTGATGTATTTTTACGTCACTACCGCACAGCAAAACTTTTTTACAAAACTTAATTTTTAATATGTTAACTGACTCTAGAGTTTTACTACTTATTCAATTATACTTTTCTGTATCAGATATATGGGAAAGTATATTTGAAATTTTCAAATTTCAAGAACCTATGTGTTAATGTAGTAGTCATCAACTCAATAAAAAAATACATTGCTTAATACCAATGACTTTATGTATTCCTCAGAAGTTTACTTACCTAACGGACTGCAAAACTGCGCTCTAGGATATAAGCCTCTCCTTTAAAGAATATGTTCACACTTGACAAACCGATTGGCAATCAGAAGCCTCAGTTCTTGCTACTTGTCTTAATTATTTAAGTCTGGTATTTTGCGATAGGGTTACTCCACCATCTGTCGGTAGCCATTGCCATTAGTTAAGTTGCATTTCACGATATCCACGGGAAAGAGGGTTGTAAATTATTACTCTGATAGCGTAAGGGAATTCCTAAATGTAGTATATTATTATTTTTTCTAGAAGTAGAGCAATTCTTAGTATCATTAATTGAGAAGTTATTATTCAATATAATATACACTATTTTACGTAGTAATTTAAAACAATTCATATTTCAACTATGTAAATAATCGATTTGTAAAAGATATACATTTTATAGTTTTATTTATATTTACATATTAATAGAAAATACGAAATCTTGTATTTTGTAAACAAGAGTAAAAAGATTTGTGCGCTGCGGCTGCGTTATGTCGCTAGCACTTGGACCGGTCTCATACTCCATTGTCACTGCCTTTTTCTAATCCATCCGCCTTGTATACGTATTATTTCGTTATTTGTAAAGTTCCTCTTAACTTTACTTTTAATTAATGTTTATTAATCTTCTGTCATCTCGTAGATCGCCTATTTTGGATAGCTTCAATATAACTATCATAAATAAATAAATAAATTTCACCAGTAGGTCAATTGTTTAAGAAGTTGTAACCTCGAAATATCGAAAGGTGATCATATTTCGAAACCGGTAGCTTTAATAACAGCTCTAAGTATGTCAGTCTCCGATTCGCATTTTAACGATTCTGTAGTAAATTACAAATTTCGTGGTTTGAATTGAAAAATTATGTACAATTATAATAGTTTTGTCTTTACGCATTTTAGCACTACAGGGGCCTAGAACCTTAAGTCCTTGCGCAGTCCTTGGCTTCGAAGATACGATCGCCACCAACTAAACTATAGAGTTGAGTAGAGTAGAGTAGAGTAGAGTAGGGTAAGGTAAGGTAAGGTAAGGTAAGGTAAGGTAAGGTAAGGTAAGGTAAGGTAAAGATAAATACATAAGCTTTGTAATTAAGGGAAATCTAACAAAGGGAAAGTAAGGGAAATTCGGAAATCGTTTTGTAGTTATTCAGCTTTTGATTGAAGAATTTTAACAGCCGTTTAACTGTTGAGTACCAACTTCAACTTTTTTTCATCAAAAACGGCCAAACCCTCGTTGTAATAATCGGTGTAGGTAACAACTAGTTTCGGACCTATCTGAGGTCCTTTACGGATATTGTTCTCAGTAACCCCTTTCTGGGGTTCCGGAAAAACTGCTCCGGGGCTTCGCCCCTCTCAGTAGTAGCGCCGCTGCCTATAAATAGAGGCAGGTCCTTGGGGCGCATATTTATGTAGGCTAAAGACGTGGCAAAATTTCCTTTGACCGGGATGAGGTTTTTCAATTATCAGAGTGAGTGCATTTAGTTCGCGCTCGCATCATGCCACACACTGCGCGCCTGAGCGCGAAACACGAGTCTCGACAGGGTACAGGGCGCGTGTTGTGCTGGCGGTGACGACGAACAGTCGTTTTTAACTATTTGTTTAATAATGTCTCACGAAAGTTTTAATAATGTAATTCAAATATGTAGTTCAGTTTAATTTTGTTCCTTGATGTGCTCGCGGAAATGTTTTATATTTATTTTCGTTATATTTCTTAAAAGGAGTGCAGACATTTACGTATCGCAAAATAAAAATCAAAATAAAATAATTTCGTTCGATCGACCTATCGATGCGACATGAACGTTTTTATATTCAATTACTATAACGAAAATCTTAAAATCCTCTGTCTCATGATCGCTAACTGTAATCCTTAAACACCTGCGAACAAATTCAATCAGACGAGATTATATTAAAGCCATCCTCAAAGATTGGACCCGTGATAATAATATTTACTCACTCTCCCTCTCTTTACACCATTTACACTGACATACAAATAGTGGTTATACTACTAACACCCGGTTTCTATACAGAATCTTCAAGAGAATATCAAAAATTATCTTAGTTTGAAGATCTATCTTCGATCTAGCTCCCAACAACTACCGATAGACTATGCGAGCTTAACGATGGATCGAAGACAATATTTCCTTCCTATTGTTTCCTTTTTCTGATGATGTTTTGTTATTAACGTGAGTTTTAAATTATACAGGTTGTAATAAATATTCTAGCTGCTGTTCTAAGAACGTTGCAGGTTCGTATCCCGCGGGAGTAAAAGTTTGTTTGATGAATACGTATGTTTGTACTCGAGTAGTAGTGAAAGATTTTTATGCGTAATTACAAATATTGATCAATGCAAATATACATATATATGCATGTACAAATTACCATTAGGACATTAAGGCGATGATAGGCTCACTACATAAACGTCACGTTGTCCTAAAAAAGCTTTAGTGAAAAGTGAGTCGAAAGATCTATTATTATCTATACCTCTAAAAAAATATATAAAAAAAATCATATAAATTATCGTTTGGATGTTTCTGTGAACGGATTATCTTCGTCAAACAAGTTAAAATTGCAAATTTGTACCGTTTATGACCATCTATTTTATATAAATTATATTTTAATGAGTGTTACAAAACATACATAACGACCTACTAAAGTCCACTGCAGGACATTCCGCCTCTCCCAAGGGAAGGATTAGCCATAATCTCCACGCTTGGCAGGCGGATTGGCGATCTGGTACTGCGTACCAGACCACTCGCACTTCAGACTCTGCCTCCGATCTTCGGTCTGGTCATTTTGGTCTGACATTTTATGAGATAGATATCCCGCCATATATCGTCGGTTGCCATTAGGATATTCTAGGCTCTTTCCTTTAGACGCCTCTTACGTCAGCCCCTGGAAGTACGGGAGTGGCAACATTCTTACACCGTTACCACACGGCAGTTAAATGAGTGTTAAGTATTGTGTATTTACATCAATTATTTTGCAAGGGTATATTTTTTAAATATATATGTTTTTTTCTTACCTTAATTTATATAAAAAAATATCTTTGTGACTGTTGTGTCAAATTTTATTTTTCTATTCAAGCAATAAGAACGACTAGTATACGACGACTACAATATTAATATTCAGGGATAATCACTGAATATTAATAATTAAATAGTGTTCAGTGGTTTAGCAATTAAAGCAATTAAAAAATATGTAACATATTCAGTCTTTTATGAAACAAATCAAAATATGAAATTTGTTAATGTAAGAATGTTTAAAATAACTTAAATGTGTTAATGTTTATAATTATGAATGGTTTGTAATTATTTACAAAGAAAAGTTATGATATTTTAAGTCGTCATTTTTCTAAGCTCATTAATTTTCATAATGTAATATTCTTATACTGCTGCTGGAATTATAAGGACATGTATCTGGTGACACTTTAAAAACCGGTGTGTTCCGTCTACACCTATAGTGAATTCGCTAGAATCGCTCCTGATTCTAAAATACCGCGCCACTTAGGTACTGCTGTCTGTAATCGGAATACACTATATAGGCTAGGTCTAGTCTAGACAATGCTATTATTAGTCCTTCTCTTTTGTCGGTTCTTAGGACAACCTTACTATGAAAGGAGAAAAAGATCTCAAAATTTGACTCAACCTCTTCTTTTTCATATCTTAATAACATGTACTAATGCCATTTTTATTAATCCGGCTCTAAATCGTATCGCAGTAAAAGCATTTTTTAAATTTCTCTCTATGGCTCTAAATAGCAGGGGAAAATTCATTTTAAGTTCCGATAAAAAGGCGCCCCAGCAACCTTCGCGTATTTTTCATTGACTGTTGCCGTATATTACTTCTCCCTTAATAATTGGGTTCTAAGGAATACTAAGTTTGAAGTATAAAAAAATCTGTTATTGTTAAGTAAAAATATTATTCAGTTGACTCTAATTGTACTGTGTATTGTTTTGTCGCATATAATAATAAAATTCTACTATGTAAGATACCTACATATATTTATACACTTTAAGGTACCATTTTCTAAAATCTTCTAACTCGTTATAAAATATTTAGGAGAAAATTTTGACTACATCACCGATATGATTCTTACTACTACATGAACTTTTATATGCATTTTTAAATTAAAGTAATTTCTCGGCTGATTTAAGCAAAAAACTTCTATACACCGTCTAATCATTCAAAGACTAAGTTATAGTTTCTTATTGGTAAAATTATACATAGAATCAGATTATTAATTTTCAATTAACCTCTACAAAATTTTTATCTCTTATATTTTTTAGATGCCGGTCCCGACTTCTACTTTTAGTAGACTGGCTTCAGTAAATTAGTATTATCTTTTTTGCCTTACTGTTAATTCAGATTAATATTTATTTAGGTAAAAACTTCGGTGGTTCAGATGATACTGATGCTGACTTGGTTGATATTGAGAAAGTACAATATATAAAAACCGTATTAACCATTTGAAAGGAACCATAAAATACCTTGATCTCAACATCGATTATCTAATCGTACATTAATTATATTTTATTTTAAATTTTGATCTTAAGACCATTAAAACGCGCCGTTTTCTTAGTTTAGTAATCTAATGGATAGTTCATCAAGATAGAGATCAAGAGCATCTGTTTCGTGAAAGAATAAAGATTTATTCCTAAAATCGAACTCATTTCTTGAGATTCGAAAACAGATCGTGTGATAATTTGGCTAAACTTCACATTTTGCTATATTATCCAAGTTAATCAGAATGGAACAAATAACACAAATTGTGTTACAAAAATATTTATTTTCTTTAAGAAATAGGTAAATATTAACATATTCAGTAGCTTAGTTGATAGTGATCCTACCTTTGAAGCTTAGGGTTGCGAGTTGGAATCCCATTTTTAAACATTTGTAAGTATATATTAATAGTTTTCTGTGTATGTACGTATATTGTAGCATTAGCTAAGAAGCTAATACCGCGATAGGATTAATTATTTCAAACCCGTGGTTTGTGAATACTGGGGAGTGGTAGAGACGGTATCTCATCACAGAAGGAGAGCTACCGTAAAACGTATATAATTTTTTTTCGCCGGAGGTGTTGTGGCCTTAACAGCATCATCGAACGAGACATATGAGAGCAAAGAGCCGTAACAGGATCATCAACTACGTTGTCCCCAATTAGCTGCGGCGAAAAGTTGGTCAAAAACTCCATTGTCTGGACCTTCACCTCCAAAGATCGAAATAAAAACATACATTTGTTTATTGATCTCACGAAGAAGAAACATGCGAAAACTAATTATCCGTAGGAATGTGTTTCTATCTAAGTATGTGTTTTATTATATTTGGTTATATTGTGGTATTTGTTTTCGGCCTACCACAGTATTGGGAAAGTGGTTAAAGGAGAAAAAACTATTATTATTATTAACTATTATTCTACCTGTTTTGTGAATATGTTTGGTGTACATATACATAGACTGAAATTGCAAATATATTCTGGGATATAAGTTTATAGTTAAAAAAAAACATCTTCACGCAATTCCCAATACAGGGGTAGACAGAGGTCGAGTCTAGACATTTAAGTCCCTTCGACCCACCTTCCACCGAAGATATTTTCGGGACAACGTGACAGGTGGTGATCCCGTCGCCGTCTTTATGTCCAAGCCAACGATATTCGTACATAAGTTTTTAAAAAACCCATTGGTACGAGCCTACCAACTGGGGATCGAACTTGGGTTTATTGACTCGAAATTCCGACCACTCAACCACTCGGCTATCGTGTAGTTACAGATGGATAAAATGGTGCCAATAAAGTTATTACAATTTATGTTTTTTGTTTAATGACATTTAATTTTATTCCTACAACTTCATTTGTTAACTATTAACGTACATTCAATTACTGCTCAGCTCGACTTTTTGTTAAGAATGTAGAATTATAAAAAATTATATGCAGATTGTGTTACTTATTTATAGATTCACTGATATAATCTCATATATCTACCTGTCACGTTGTCCCGAAAATATCTTCGGTGGAAGGTGGGTCAAAGGGACTTAATTGTCTAGACTTGACCTCTGTCTACCCCTGTATTGGGAATTGCGTGAAGAAATTATTATTATTAAAATGTGAGTTGAAAGGATTTAAAAATTATCTTAGAAATTCGTGAAGTTAGAAAAGAAAAAGTGTAATAGAAGAGAGTAATATGCGGCCTTATCCTTCCATAAGAAGGACCGTCTAAAAACGTCATGCACAATCGATACACCCAGACAGATCACATCTTAGTTATTACACCATATCGTAGTTCTGTCATTGGTTATTGTTTGAGAAGACATATGCATGGCTACCTTCTATAGCTGTTCGCGGAGTCCTACAAGTAAATTCTCGTAGTAATTTCTTAGTGTACCTAAAGAAAAAGGAGTGAAATATTCTTGTAGCAATAAAAATAGGTGGCACATTTCCAAAAATACATATTTTTTGTGTTTTGAGGAAAAGTAGTATATTTTGTTAATAGTGAATTCAAACATATTCTAGAGGCAAGCTTTCTTTCTTCAATATGTTTAACTTGAATTCTTTGGATCAATGTATTAGGTAGCTTAATGTCCAGATTGTTTTTTTGCTTCCATTGTTTGCTAAACCAACGTAGTGTATTAAACGCTGTGACGTCCAGTTTCCGAATGATCTATTTGGAGAATATTATTTACTCGCGCTTTGTGATCATTGAAAGTTAATAGTTATTTTAAAAATACATAGATAACGCAACGCAATTATATTATTTACAAACTGTGAAATAAGTGCTTTAAATATTATATACGCGACCGTGTGAAATAGTTCAAAATGCAAATGGTACTTCTAATATAGAAACATATTCTGTATTATAATATATTGAAATTTCACTAACATAATGTATCATTGTAGTCCAATCTTTGAATCAATGAATGGACGAATATAATAGAAGAAGTTATAATTATATAAAAGTGTGCATTAATAGGAATATGAAGTGTTCATTATTGTCTATGTATTTAAGTATTATATATCAATGCGTGAATATATGTGTTTATTTATTTATGTGTGTACTTATGTATACCTGAAGGTATTAAGTCCGCCTTCATGTACTCTGTGCATAAAAGTTTAAGTAAATAAATAAATAAGTGCGCATGAATAAAAATAAGATGTAAGTGAGCAAATTTCATCCTTTATAGGCTTAATTTTACCTTATTACGTTTTGTACAGCACAAATTGTAACATCCTCAAGTTATTAGATAATCTAATTTTGATAAAAATCGAGTTCAGTCAAAATGTCGCTTGTTTTTAAAGATTTAAATGTAGGTCAGGAAATTAACGTCTGTTGTTTCTTATATCTGTCGAATAACATATGGTGTAAAAGCCATTACCCAGGCCTTGATAGCAAAACAAAAATAATAATATTCAATAATTTAGAGTTTATTTTTTGCGAATGTTTTATTAAGTTCTTTCGAAACTTAATGAAACACTAATTTCTTCAAACTTATTCTAGTTTAATCATTTAGGAACATGATATAACGCAAAATACCGAGGATTATTTCATGGATAACAGAAAATAAACAAAGAGATTAAGGATAGTAAATAAATTTGAAGAAAATTAATCTACTTATATTTATCTATTATTACATATATCAAGAAAATAAAATTCAAGTGGGTTTGTTAAATATTACTAAGTTCAAAGTTCGCGCAGTATCTTAATTAAATTACCACAACAGTGAGTGTTGAAAGTTAATTTACCAATAAATATACGTTCCGTTTTGATCTCTCAAACGTAACGATAGTTATAAAAAAAATAGAGTTATAAAAGTCGTTGGCTCAGGACTGTTCTTTTTTGCAATTTTGGGGAGATATGTATTCAGCAGTGGACTCATGAGACGCTGTAATTTTCTTTGGCATTAAGATTTTTTATTTTTATTTTTAACGATAACTAATTTCATTTAATCATTTAAATTATGATCTATAATAATGATTCGGTTATACTGCACAATTTAACTGACATAATTTCAATTTGTAATTGCTTATTGTACTACTATTTCATAGTATAGCATAGTATGGCAAATGTTCCTAGCATTTCCCTACTATTCTCATTATTCAAGACAAAGAATGAAATTAAAATTAATTTTTTTTATAGAAAAAGGAGGCAAACGAGCAGGTGGCTTATGTGATGGTAAGTGACTACCACTGCTCATAAACACCCGCAATACCAGAGGTATAGCAGATGCGTTGCCGCCCTTAGAGTGACCCCCCCCCCCGAATTAGGGGAGGGGGGTGTGTGGGCCTCCGGTTACCTGCACTCACCAGACGAAACACAGAAGTTTGTTAGACTTCTACTTCACGCCGGTATTCTGTGAGGTCGTGGTACTTCCACGGTCGAGCCGGCCCATTCATGCAACAGCAAAAGCTGATGCGTGGCTCTACCACAAAATAAAAATACCTAGTCTTAACGCCGTGAGCCCTCGAGATACCTTCAGAAGATTTAAACAATTGGGATGTGATAGAGAAAAATAGATGAGCTTGCAGTATCAATTAAAACTAAAATCCAAAATGAATTATTATATAGGTATACATGAATAAATAAAATTACATAATATGTAAAATACATACAAAAATATAAATATTCTTGTTAAGAATAAATTGTTCTAATCTAATCTAAAAATGCGATTCGTTGAACTCTGCTGTAATAAGTGCTTAATTGTTTTTGACGAAATCATCACTCTGTTCTCTCCTATTATTTAGTGGCAGAGAGTTGGGGTAATCTTAATAAATAAGGGTACATACAATTGTAACAGTAAAATAAAAGCTAACACTTGGCTGTAAAAAAAAAGATTCTTAAGTCGTCTGGAATTTCCATATAGTGAACCAAATAGTTCTCATTATAGTAATAAAAGAATGTTGAGTTTGCTGCCTATGTTTTGCAATATGAGTCCTAAAAGGCATAATTTTAAATATATACAAATGCAATTTCTGCAGTTATAGTAAGAGATTATTCCCAGCAGTTGCCGACTGAGTTCCGGGTAATAAAGAGCTGACGCTAGTGAATGGGCTTTCTGCCGCTGGTCCCTTATTTGCCTTCCTTATATACAATATGGACGTAGCAAGTCTGTTATAAAGCATTTTAACAAGTGTATATATTAGCCTCATTTTATGTTATTAATCTTTTTATATAAAAAATATTTTTCACAGTATTTTAATTGCTTACATTAATACGTAATTCGAAGTTACGAGTTTTATATTATTGATAGTATATTATTGATATTTCGATATTTATACAGTGAAAGTCTCAGTCGAATGAGTGTAAAGGGTGTAAGAGAGTTTAGAGCAAAATGATGTTAATTAAGGTTGTGCACAAAATTACAGTTTACTAAAAATTGTGAAAAAGTCAAAGATACTAAATTGGATTAAAAATATTTATAAGTTTATGTGATAGTTTAAAAAGTCATATTTCGAAGCAAAATGACTACCCTTTTATTACTTTTAGAAGGTGTAAAAGCTACACTCTCTTGTAGTATGTCACAAGAGGAATTTTATGCTTAAGTGGTCGCGTAGTTTATTGAAGTGGTACAAGTTTACGATCATTACTTTTTTCATAATATATAAAAAATACTAATATTACTTTAAAAAAATTTTAAAGGTTATATTTTTCTAAAAATAAATAAAATAAATATCTTCACACAATTCCCTATATAGGGATAGACAGTGGTCTAATCGAGACAATTAAGTCTCCTCTACCCACCTTCCACCGAAGATATTTTCGGGACAACGTGACAGGTGGTGAGCCCGTCGCCGTCTTTTTGTCCAAACCTACGATATAATTCGTACTTAGGTTTTTGAAAAACCCATTAGTACGAGCCTGTCCCCTGGGGATCGAACTCGTTTCTCTCGACTCGATATTCCGACCACCCAACCACTTGGCTATCGTGACTATTTATACAGCGTTGAACATCGTTATGGCAACCGATAGATGGCGGCATAACCATCTCTAAAAATACCAGACCAAAATAATCAGACCGAAGATGGGCTGCAGCGTCTAAGGTGTCTGATACTGCGATCGCCAATCCGCTTGCCAAGCGTGGTGATTATGGCAAATCCTCCCTATGGGAGAGGCCCATGTCCTGCAGTGTACTTTAATAGGCCGTTGTGATTGTGTTTGATTGATATTCCTAACACATAGGTAGAAAAGACAGAGGCTTAGACAGCTAAGTATATTCAACCTGCCATTCATCGAAGCCTATTTGGGGCATCGTTACAGGTGATGACATTTCGTGTCCAGCCAATGGTAAAATATACCTACATATATATTCACATAGAGATATATTAACGTAGAGCAATACGAGTATGTACGTAGGTTTACATGTAAACATTCTTCTTGAGGAGGGACATCTTCTATTCTTCTTTCTTTTTTTTTCTCTTCTTTTCTGAGTCGATGGATACAGTAGGCACTGGGTCGTTCTGTTACAGTCTTTAGGGGAGGTCCATAGTCAACAGTGGACTTTAGATAGGCGGCGATGATGGTGATGTAGATCATGATGAAAATATCCAAGATTTAACATTCATATCCATTATAAAAATGGTCGCCCCGAGCGAGATTCAAACCCGCAACCTTTAGCATCTAAGGTAGGGTCAATACCAATGAGGCTATCGGTTCGTCAAACTAAAATATTTTGAGGGTGCAGATTAAAATCTTTAGTAATAAATGCGTCATTAATACACTGACTGTATAGATATAAAAGAGAGTCCATAAATACAAACATGAATATAAGCATATTAATCTCCTCCACAGGATATAGGCTACTCTTGTATGGGAGGGTTTGTCAAAATCGCCACGCTTGGTAATCGTTAGAAAATCAACTTCTTTTTTTCGACAATCTTCAAAAATGCAATCGGCTGCCGTTCAATGGCAGGATACCATTCTTGAAAATACACCAAACCAAAATCAACAGACAAGTGTAGGCAGCAGCATCTAAGGTGTAAATTATCTGGTTCTGTGATCGCTAATTCGCTTGAAAGCGAGGCAATTATGGCAAAACCTCCTTAAAGAAGAGGCATTTGACAGGTACGCAAGTAATACTAAACTTGATTTTGCGTCCTCCGTAGACGAGTCGTGTAAAAATCGAATTTCAAGGTATCGCTAGCTCTGAGGTTTCGTCTGAGGATCGAAAAGTCCGACCACCCAACAACTCGGCTATCGTGACTTGAATATAATAGAAGAATATAATAGAAGAAGTTCTAAATATATAAAAGTGTGCATTAATAGGAATATGAAGTGTTCATTATTGTCTATGTATATAAGTATTATATATCAATGCGTGTATACACACATACATATATGCATCCATACATGCATATATATATATATATATATATATATATATATATATATATATATTAATATATATATATATATATATATATATATATAAATATATATATATATATATATATATATATATATATGCTATATATATATATATATATATATATATATATATATATATATATATATATATATATATATATATATATATATATATATATATATATATATATATATATATATACATATATATATATATATATATATATATATATATATATATATATATATATATATATATATATATATATATATATATATATATATATATATATATATATATATATATATATATATATATATATATATATGTATATATATATATATATATATATATATATATATATATATTTATGTACATTTATTTCTCACTCTTATTCTCCTCCTACTTGTATATCTCTGTTAGCCTAGTGGTTGACTGGGAAATTATGCCTTCAGGATTAAGTCCGCCTTCATTTACTCTGTGTATAAAAGTTTAAGTAAATAAATTATTAAGAGCGCATGAATAAAAATAAGATGTTAGTGAGTAAATTTCATCCTTTATAGGCTTAATTTTACCTTATTACGTTTTGTACAGCACAAATTGTAACATCCTCAAGTTATTAGATAATCTAATTTTGATAAAAATCGATTTCAGTCAAAATGTCGCTTGCTTTTAAAGATTTAAATGTAGGTCAGGAAATTGACATCTGTTGTTTCTTACATCTGTCGAATAACATATGGTATAAAAGTCATTACCCACGCCTTGATAAAAAAACAAAAATAATAATATTCAATAATTTAGAGTTTATTTTTTGCGAATGTTTTATTAAGTTCTTTCGAAACATAATGAAACACTAATTTCTTCAAACTTATTCTAGTTTAATCATTTAGGAACATGATATAACGCAAAATGGCGAGGATTATTTCATGGATAACAGAAAATAAACAAAGAGATTAAGGATAGTAAATTAATTTGAAGAAAATTTATCAACTTATATTTATCTATTTTTACATATATCAAGAAAATAAAATTCAAGTGGGTTTGTTAAATATTACTAAGTTCAAAGTTCGCGCAGTATCTTAATTAACACAACAGTGAGTATTGAAAGTTAATTTACCAATAAATATATGTTTCGTTTTGATGACTGTTATTTTTTGCAATTTTTGGGGAGATATGTATTCAGCAGTGGACTCGTGAGACGCTGTAATTTTCTTTGGCATTAAGATTTGTTGTTTTTATTTTTAACGATGACTAATTTCATTTACTCATTTAAATTATGATCTATAAAATATTCCTATGATCAAAGTATTAGAATAATGATTCGGTTATACTGCACAATTTAACTGACATAATTTCAATTTGTAATTGCTTATTGTACTACTATTTCATAATATATTCATAGTATAGCATAGTATGGCAAATGTTCCTAGCATTTCCCTATTATTCTCATTATTCAAGACAAAGAATGAAATTAAAATTATTTTTTTTTTATAGAAAAGGGAGGCAAACGAGCAGGTGGCTCATGTGATGGTAAGAGATTACCACTGCCCATAAACACCCGCAATACCAGAGGCATAGCACGTGCGTTGCCGCCCTTAGAGTGCCCCCCCCCCAGATTTGGGGGAGGGTGGTGTGTGGGCCTCCGGTTACCTGCACTCACCAGACGAAAGGCAGAAGTTTGTTAGACTTCTACTTCACGCCGGTATTCTGTGATGTCGTGTTACTTCCCCGGTCGAGCCGGCACATTCATGCAACAACAAAAGCTGATGCGTGGCTCTACCACTGTTGAACTATTTTATACTTTTGTGTAAATAAAAACAAAAAAAAATCTGTTTGCACTCCGGGAGTGCCGACGGAATTATTAACACGCGCTAACCATCTAAACAAATATTTCTCAATTTTAGTCACGATGTCGAGCCAGCCCATTCATGCAACAGCAAAAGCTGATGCGTGGCTCTACCACAAAATAAAAATACCTAGTCTTAACGCCGTGAGCCCTCGAGATACCTTCAGGGGAAGATTTAAAAAACTGGGATGTGTGTACATATAGAGAAAAATAGATGAGCTTACAGTATCAATTAAAACTAAAATCCAAAATAAATTATTATATAGTTATACAAGTTTAAATAAAATTACATAATATGTAAAATACATACAAATACATAAATATTCTTGTTAAGAATAAATAAATAAATATATAAATATCTTCACGCAATTCCCAATACAGGGGTAGACAGAGGTCAAGTCTAGACGATTAAGTCCCTTTGACCCACCTTCCACCGAAGATATTTTCGGGACAACGTGACAGGTGGTGAGCCCGTCGCCGCCTTTATGTCCAAGCCAACGATGAAATTCGTACATAAGTTTTTTTGAAAAACTCATTGGTACTGCCACCTGGGGATCGAACTCGGGTCTCTCGACTCGAAATTCCGACCACCCAACAACTCGGCTATCGTGACTTTTTTTGCTTGCTGCTTGTTAAGAATAAATTGTTCTAATCTAATCCAAAAATGCGATTCGTTGAACTCTGCTGTAATAAGTGAAGCTTAATTGTTTTTGACGAAATCATCACTCTGTTCTCTCCTATTATTTAGTAGCAGAGAGTTGAAGGGTAATACAGTACAAATGTAACAGTAAAATAAAAGCTAACACTTGGCTGTAAAAAAAAAGATTCTTAAGTCGTCTGGAATTTCCATGTAGTGAACCAAATAGTTCTCATTATAGTAATAAAAGAATGTTGAGTTTGCTGCCTATGTTTTGCAATATCAGTCCTAAAAGGCATAATTTTAAATACATGCAAATGCAATTTCTGCAGTTATAGTAAGAGATTATTCACAGCAGATGCCGACTGAGTTCCGGGTAATAAAGAGCTGACGCTAGTGAATGCGCTTGCTGCCGCTGGTGCCTTATTTGCCTTCCTTATATACAATATGGACGTAGCAAGTCTGTTATAAAGCATTTTAACAAGTGTATGTATTAGCCTCGTTTTATGTTATTAATCTTTTATATAAAAAGATTTTTCACAGTTTTTTAATTGCTTACATTCATACGTAATTCGAAGTTACGAGTTTTATATTATTTATAGTATATTATTGATAGTTCGATATTTATACAGTGAAAGTCTCAGTCGAATGAGTGTAAATGGTGTAAGACAATTTAGGGGAATATGATGTTAATTAAGGTTGTGCACAAAATTACAGGTTATTAAAAATTGTAAAAAAGTCAAAGATACTAAATTGGATCAAAAACTATTTATAAGTTTATGTTATAGTTTAAAAAGTCATATTTCGAAGCAAAATGACTACCCTTTTATTACTTTTAGAAGCTGTAAAAGCTACACTCTCTTGTAGTATGTCACAAGAGGAATTTTATGCTTAAGTGGTCGCGTGATTTATTGAAGTGGTAAAAGTTTACGATCATTACTTTTTTCATAATATATAAAAATACTAATATTACATCTTCTATTCTTCTTTCTTTTTTTCTCTTCTTTTCTGAATCGTAGGCACTGGGTCGTTCAGTGACAGTCTTTAGGGGAGGCCCATAGTCAACAGTGGACTTTAGATAGGCGACGATGATGGTGATGATGATTATGATGAAAATATCCATGATTTTACATTCATATTCATTATAAAAATGGTCGCCCCGAGCGAGATTCACACCCCGCAACCTGTAGCATCTAAGGTAGGGTCAATACCAATGAGGCTATTGGTTCGTCAAACTAAAACATTTTGAGGGTGCAGATAAAATCTTTAGTAATAAATGCGAACAGTCATTAATACACTGACTGTATAGATATAATAGAGAGTCCATAAATACAAACCTGAATATAAGCATGTTAATCGCCTCCACAGGATATAGGCTACTCTCGTATGGGAGGGTTTGTCAAAATCGCCACGCTTGGTAATCGGCAGAAAATCAACTTATTTTTTTTCCGTATGTGAACGAGGCGAGTAAGGGACGATCTTCGAAAATGCAATCGGCTGCCGTTAAATGGCAGGATACCATTCCCGAAAATACATCAAACCAAAATCAACAGACAAGTGTAGGCAGCAGCATCTATGGTGTAAATTATCTGGTTCTACGATCGCTAATTCGCTTGAAAGCGTGGCAATTATGGCAAAACCTCCTTAAAGAATAGGCATTTGACAGGTACGCAAGTAATACTAAACTTGATTTTGCGACCTCCGTAGGCGAGTCGTGTATAAATCGGTTTTCAAGGTATCGCTAGCTCTGAGGTCTCGTATTCGATTATATGAAGAAAACTGCTTTTTCTACATAGTCTTGGTTCTGGATGATTGTTATACCTTCACTATAGCTAATTCTATAACACTAGTGCTTTAGCTACATTGTTTGGGATCAGAGCCATTTATGTGACGTTGTATATTATATGTGACTATCTATTTATATTGTTATTAATTTATATTGATTTATTAGGCGCTTGATTACTTAATTTGTGAATGATCGTCATAAAGAAATTAATAATCGAAAGATCGATGGATGTATTATTATCTGCATCACCATTTCAAACCAAAGGTAGAATTAATATTTCCCCAGATATCGTTACGTTAATACAAAGTTATTTTCTGAAAGCAGAATAATATTAATTTAAAATTTATTCCGATAAAACGATCTATTAAAATATTAAAAGATGTACGGTTCGTCGTAATAACAATATAAATAGATAGTCACATATAATCGTCACAGGACTAGTCCTCTCCAGTACGCACTCCTCTCCATACTATACACTAAATCTTAGTGCACAGAAGAAATTTTTCAAGTTGTTTAAGTAAGATTCGGTTTCGGCAAAAAGTATAGTTTCGGTTTCAGATTCGGATGAAAATCCTGTTTCGGTCAGACTCTATTTTATACATCGAAACCTCTTAATAAATATTTTGATATAATAAAAGAAAGTCATATTTATATATTGATTTCTTGTATTTACGCGAATACTACACATTTTGAATAAAATGATTTTCGGATTTTATCGCGTTTTTGAATTAGTTTTTACAAACTATTTTTATTTCCCGACGTTTCGGATGCTTTACAGCATCCGTGGTCACGGGGACCATCGTTTTATTTAAAGTCTGTAAGTTTTATTTATATCGCTAATTTTTTTTAACATAGTATAATAAAGATAAAGCATATTAAAAATCAATGTTATTATGAATTCCCTATTTCTTATCACCCGAATAGGAAATTTTCTAGTAGTGCGAGGCGTGAATTGAGCTCAGTTTTATAACTTTTTAGTCAAATATGTTTGAGAAGCCAAAAGTATCATAATTAATTCATCGAATTTTAAAGAAAGTTATTAATACCATTGTATTAATAACTTTGATTTGGTAAATTCGTTATTTAAATTTTCAAATGTTAACACATACCGATAAATTTAAATACATTTTATGATGCAATTTTCAATGAATTTTTAAATCATGCAAGTTATGCTGGATATTTGTCATTAAATTTAACAATAATTTCTTTTAATAATTTACTGAAAAAAACTTCTTAACAATCAATATTTCTTAACGTTTGTGACGTTAAGAAATGTTGATTGTTAAGAAGAAGTCACGACAGCCGAGTTTATGGGTGGTCGGAATTTCGAGTCGAGAGACCCGAGTTCGATCCCCAGGTGGCAGTACCAATGAGTTTTTCAAAAACTTATGTACGAATTTCATCGTTGGCTTGGACATAAAGGCGACGACGGGCTCACCACCTGTCACGTTGTCCCGAAAATATCTTCGGTGGAAGGTGGGTTAAAGGGACTTAATTGTCTAGACTTGACCTCTGTCTACCCCTGTATTGGGAGTTGCGTGAAGAAAATGGAGTAATTTATGGAGGTGTCCTAAATTTAATCTACAAAAATTCACTCACAATGCTTACCCGTTGCTTAGGCACAATGGTTATCCCACCGCCGTAAATATAATTCTCGATGTAGTATTCGATTTTTTTTCTGTATAGAAAAATCCTATTGTTGAAAGTATGGTAAATATAACCAAACAGATTAATTTAAATTATTTACAATTAAAAGTACTGGCTAAAAACTTTTTAAATTTGTTTTTTTTTTAATTACGTCTTTAGACATTTTCCCAATACTCGTGAAGATAGGGATTCAGTCAATCAAGCGTCCTCGGCCCACCCGTCACCAAAGCCCATTTGGGGCAACGTGACAGGCGATGAGACTATAAGGTTTCATATATTTACATATATTTATATATTAAGATCACAAACATTAATATTCATCACGCAAACGTTTGCCCCTAGCGGGATTTGAACCCTCAATCCTTATCTTCGAAGGACGGAAGCTTAACTAGGTTAATAGGTTCTCATAAAGATTTAATTTTAATATGATAATAAAATAGAAGGATTTAACTGTCGTGGCTATTGTCTACCCCTGTATTGGAAATGACGTGAACATAATTAGTTCTTACATTATTAAATCAAAGAGAAAAATGTTTTTAAAGTTTCAACTGACATGGGCGGAATTCGAACCCGCGACCTTTGCCGAACCATGGGCGGTATGCTTTAAAATTAATAAATAATCAGTAATAGTTTTTACATTGCTAACATATTACCACTACAGTTTCGTTTAATTAATCTTGATGCAGAATAAAAACTTACTCAATTTTATCAATTGCGGCCTCATTACCTTAACCTCTCTTTGTTACTATATTATTAGTTTGGCTTCATTAGTTTCCTCTTTGTTACTATATTATTAGTTTGTCTTTAGAAAACTGTAGCAGAAATATTCCTCATCGTAATAAAATCCCCTTTCACTTAGTCGATAGCACTTGTGTGTCCATAACAAGGTAGGAAACTATACGCAGTATATTTCTTCACCATTCAATGCCATAGTTTAAATATATTTAGTATTTTCACCGTAGTATAAAATATTACCGTCCAACAAAACTCTGTGTTGCGTACAAAAGCACACCATCTGCAGTCTTGATAATAGTAGCAACTGGGGAAAGTATAATTTATGAATCATCAACACGATAGATCAACCTAGATAGAAGGTAGTGAGAGGATCACTACCATCTAGGAAAATAGGAAATACAGCGGTATGACTTGCCGTATGTTACTGGCGTACATTACGGCCGGTAAAAATTCACTATAGGAGTGTTAAGTAGGGAACGAGGTCAAAATCGAGGTGTGCCGAGTAGGGTTGCGTACCTTATACTCAGAATAACCAAACGGTATTCGCTGAAGGTTATACAGGTCTACACACCAACCTCGACACATCCCGATGAAGAAGTGGAAGCAGTGTATGAGGATATCTCACGAGCCATGCATTGCTCTAAAACCCACTACACGGTGTTGATGGGGGACTTTAACGCAAAACTAGGCGCGATAGATTATGGGCTCCTTGTTGTTGTTGGTAATGGGGAAGTTGAATTAAAATTTTCAAACATTTTCAATAATATTTGTTTATTACTTTATTTAATGAAGAAAGATTTTTTTTTTCAAATTTATATAAATATTCAATATACATAATACCTTAATTATCAATAAATTTGAATAAATTTTGAAGGCGTCATTAAGTATACTTATTAACACAATTAAGTATACTGCACTCTTTATTTTTATGAGAAGAAAATTTTAAGTGGTCTCAAATTCTCATTTTAAGGGGATACTTTAAACCATTTTTAGACTTGGTTGAATATTCTAAGATATTTGTTTCTGTTTAAGTTATTTTGATTATAATTGAAGTTTGTTTTTATAACGAAGGTTTCATTAATTAAGGTTAGTAATGCTTCCGGTTTTTCTAACATATTATGTTGAAATATGTATATGAATCTTATGAAATGAGATATAAAAGTAAAATAAGTAGAAATGTATAAGTTTAACTATAAACAAATAAAGATCTGTCAAAATTCTTAAAAAAAAAAGAGTCAATACATGAACGTTTAGATTTAAAAAGTTAGTGAACGCTACACAAAGCTCTGTCAGATAATGGATATTGCTTTTGTTGCGAGTTTCAAAGAAGCCTACTTTGGTACCTTTCATAATCCGACTAAAGCTCAGTCCAAGTACGATATCGTGTTTCTCTAGAAACATTTTAAAGGAACGATAGAAAATTTCTTGAGACATAAGAATCGGTTTCAAGTCAAGTTTCCAGTGTTTTTCAACATAAGATATGATTCCGCCCTTTATCGTTTTACAGTCTGTGATTGTTGGTCATATTTATCAATGAGAATAATGTGATTAATTTGAAAGCCTGGTATCAATGAGAATAATGTGATTAATTTGAAAGCCTGGTAATGACGTAAATTGACATTTTTAGGATACTACCGTTCATCCGCATCTTCGCAAGTAGTATGGTCGTCGTACCAGAGCCTCGTAACGTAGGCGGTGCTGTCACTGGCAGGACTGGCATTCCCAATACAGTGGTAGACAGAGGTCAAATAAGTAATATATAATAATATCTTCACGCAATTCCCAATACAGGGGTAGACAGAGGTCAAGTCTAGACAATTAAGTCCCTTTGACCCACCTTCCACCGAAGATATTTTCGGGACAACGTGACAGGTGGTGAGCCCGTCGCCGCCTTTATGTCCAAGCCAACGATGAAATTCGTACATAAGTTTTTGAAAAACTCATTGGTACTGCCACCTGGGGATCGAACTCGGGTCTCACGACTCGAAATTCCGACCACCCAACAACTCGGCTATCGTGACTTATTATGTTTAATTATGTTCTGATATTCTTTGAGATAGTTATACCACCACCATTCAATATCCATTAGGATAGTTCTGGTTCCAAATCGACCCTAGCGAAGTCATTTATAAATAAAACTCAATGAAGAAAACAGAAGCCCAAAAGGATAATGCTTTACTTAAAACTACCGTTTTATGGCCAGGAAGCCACCGAAACAGGTAATGTTCGACTCAAAATTAAGAAGGAGAAACAAACCGACTAATTACCTCCACGTATACCGCTTTATAGTGCCATCGAAAGAGACCTGCGAGAGCGAATCTGTAGGCCACAGAAGAATCCCTAGAATCCATGAAGTCGAGGGAATGCTTATAAACAAAGTAAGCAACAAAATTCATGCAATATAAAAATATCTTTCATGAATCCATTACTTTATGTCTATAACCAATGATATGTAAATAAACATAATGTTAAATTATCTAAAGGTATTCAGTTAAAGGTAATATACATTATTTTGTTATAAGTCTCTTAATAACAGATATGTAGTGAGGACTTGGGTTAGTAAGGAAAGGACCGTCCAAACCTGGGTGTTATGTTGTCGTAACTGCCAACATCTTAAAGTGCTGATGCAAGTGCAAGAGAAAGCGGGTTGAAGAGAATATTGTAGAGAAGATAAAGTATGTGAGCATTCCGATGAAGACGAATAGGCAGCCACTTGTATAAATTGTGTTAGTATTTCTCTTTTCCAGACAGTTGTCCCTTCGAGTAATAACTTTCTGGGTATCTTTAGTTGAAGTATTTGTACGAATCAGCCATAAATACATGTTTCCAAACGTTATCCATTCGTTATAAATCCAAGAGAAAATATGTATAGAAATTTTAGGTGATTTCATATTACAATATTTTTTAGTATTTCTCTTCGTGAACTTGTAGTAGGCGTTAATAAACTTAATGCCTCTCTTAAATCAGACGTGTAAAATCCGTACACTTCAATACTACTGAACACATCCTCTTAAATATATTTAATCTCTATTATGGCTTCAGAATCCTCTAAACTTAGTTTCCTATGTATTTCAATGATACGTTCCATTACATACATACATATCATCACGCCTCTTTCCCGTAGGGGTAGGCAGAGACCACTTCTTTCCACTTGCTACGATCCTTACATACTTGTTTTGCTTCGTCCACTTTCATTATTCCCTTCATACATTCTCTTCGATTCAGGGTACTTGACCTGGCCTTTTTCAGGACGTCCCTGATTTGGTCTTGAATCGTCCGCCTAGGTCTTCCCTTCCTACACTTCCATTCACACTCGCCTTATATGCTTTTTCGTCAATCGTTCTTCATTCATTCTCTCGACATGGCCAAACCATCTCAGCATACCTTTCAATTTTAGTCACTACATCTTCTTTCAGACCACAACGTTTCCTTATTTCACCATTCCTTATCCTGTCGCTCAGTTTAACTCCTAACATACTTCTTAATGCTCTCATCTCAACTGCATTTACTCTGCTTTCATGTTTCTTCTGCCATACCCAACTTTCACTTCCGTACATGAGTGTCGGAACCAAAACTCCCTATGCACAGCCAAACGAGCCTTGTTAGACACCATCCGACTGCTCATAAAGGAGTGCAAAGCTCCATTCACCATGTTTCCTGCATTCACTCTTCTTTCAATATCACTCTCACACTTTCCATCTCTTGTGAACTTTGAACCCAGATACACAAACTCATTCACCTGTTCAATTTGTTCATCTCCAATCACTATATTGCAGTCTGTCATGACCTCATCTCTTTCAAACACCATTACTTTCGTCTTCTTTACATTCATCTTCATCCCTTCTAACAAAATCTTCACTCATAGCAGTTACCATCTCCTGCATCTCCTCGGCTGAAGACGCAAGTAATACTTGATCATCAGCATAGAGAAAACATTTGACGAGTAACTCATTCATTCTCAACCCACTTTCATTCTCTTTTAAATCTGTCAAGCAATTGTCCATAAACAGATTAAACAGCCACGGTGACGCTACACATCCCTGTCTAACACCTTTTCGATATTAAACCATTCAGTGTACGCCCCGTTTATCCTTACACAAGCACAGGAGTCCCTATAAAGAGATTGCAATGCTCGTATGAGGATACTGCTGACACCTTTCACGGACAATGCTGACCACAATTCATTCCTCACCACTCTATCATAGGCCTTTTCTAAATCCACGAACGTGCAATAGACCTTCTGGTTTTTAGCCAGACACTTTTCGGCTATGCACCGCAAGGAAAAGACCTGATCCGTACACCCCATTCCCTTTCTAAATCCCGCTTGTGCATCCCATACTTTTTCGTCCGTTTCATTCACAACCCTTTCAATCAACACTTTCGCATACAATTTACCGACGACGCTGAGAAGGCTTATACCGCGGTAATTTGCGCAGTCCTGCTGTGACCCCTTTCCCTTATATAATGGCACGATAACGGCTTTGCACCAGTCTCCCGGTACTTGCCCATTTTGCCAGCACATATTGAAAGGCGGTACAGCTGACTAGCCACTAAGCCCTGTCCAGTCCTCAGCATCTCGACGGTAATCCTATCATATCCGGCAGCCTTACCAAATCTCATACTTTTCAACGCTTTTACTATTTCATCCACGCTTATCTCACTGTCATCAACATTTATATTAACCATGGAAGGTGCCGGGTGTTGTACCTGCACTTCCTCTCTTTCAAATAAACATTCAAAATACTCTTGCCATCTCTTTAACACATATTCTTCTCCTTTATAATGCTCCCATCTTGACTCCTGATTGTATTCAGCTCCGAGGTAGAGGTTTTCCTCTGGCTGTATTGACGGATTTCAGAAAAACTTGATGTTTGACTGGAAATCTTCAGTGAGTCTCCCATCAAAATCATCCTTTTGTTCTTCTTTCTTTCTAGTCACAACATCTTTCGCAGCTGATTTGAATCTTTTATACTTCTTTCTCGCTTCCTTTATCTCGTCATTCGTCGCCTTTTGAAGTTTTGGTTAGCTTTTGTTGCTAACCAATCCAACCACGCTTTCTTCTTTTCTTGCACAGCCTTTTGTACATCTTTATCCATCCACACATTATACTTCTTTCTTCCTTTCCTCCGTTTAGCTACTCCGCATACCTCAACAGCAACATTCACGACTCCTTTCTTAAATGTCTCCCACAAATCTTCAATCACACATATCTCTTCTATGCCTTTAAAACTTTCTATCAGTTTCTCTACATACTCGTCTTTCTTATCCTTTTCTTGTAGATTTTCCACTTTTATTCTGTCCAAAACACTCGTAGGCTCGGCTCCTCGGTGTCGCCACCGTTTAAAGATGCCATGTATTCGGCCACACCAGGAAGTGGTCTGTGTCAAGGCTCACACCGCGGTATGCTCGAGTGTCTAGCAGGTTCTTCCTCAATCTTTGATCCACAATAACAAAATCAATTATACTTCTAGACTCACCCTCAATTCTTGTATACAAATGGATCTTTTGTGATCAAACATTGTATTGGCCACGCACAGATTCCATTCCAAGCATACTTCAAGTAGGCTTCTCCCATTTCGTTCACTCTCTCGTCCCCAAATGTACCCAGTACTCCTTCATACCCATCACGCTTTACTCCAACCCACCCATTAAAGTCCCCTAACATCACGATCCGTTCATTTTCTCCGCATTTATTCAAGACCTCTCTCATGCTATCCCAAAATTCCTCTCTCTCTTTTTGCTTTTAATGACCCACCCCTCGCAGATCCGTCGGTGCATAAACCCCAAGGATAAACAAGCGGGTGAGTCCAACTTTTAACCTAACCCAGAGGAGTCTTGGGCTTACACATTCATGCTCTATCACACATTCAACTATTCGAGAGGAAAGAATCACACCAACTCCCTGACAGCCTCGGCTGGTTTGGGGACTCCTGACCAGTATGCCGTGTAGGGACCATGAACCGTGGTGTCACATCCTTTCCTCTTGGTTTGGTTCACGCACAGGATATCTATACATCGTTCGTCCATCATCTGACATACTTCATCTACCTTACCATCCATTCCTCCTCTTACATTCAACGTAGCGAAGCGGCTCTCCATGGGCCGCTTTTCACCCCGCGAGAAACGAGACGTGATGGGTGGCGAACCACCGCCGCCATTTTGGTAAGTAAAATTCACCATTGCGTTCCCACGAGTAGCAAGGGAAAGGTTTGTCCACCCCAGCAGAGCCCCGCATGCCAGGGTAAGGCTAGCCAATTCTGGGTCGCCCGGTCCCAGGGCAGTGTGGCACGCTAACGACTAGGCTTGCCTCCCTAGCCATGCATCCATCCGCACGGCAGACGTTGGATTGGCGGAGAGAATAGGAGTAAGGAAAGGGAAGTATAGGTTGTGAGAAAGGAAGATTGGTGTTAAGGTGGAATTAGGAAAGGTAGGATATTACCGCCCAGGAAGGCAAGGATAGGACAGTAATAGCTAGGAAGCCGGGGTCGCATACCCGTATACCATACCACAACTACCGGACAGGTAAGTTAGGATGAGTATCCCTGACTGACAATATTTACAGTATCTTTCCAATTCCTTCAAGCCAAATTTCATTGATTTCATTCGTGAAAGCGTAACAGACAGACAGAGTTACATAATACTAGTCTGGAATAAAACTTAATTTTGTATTTGTGTCACAAGACATAAATTGTTTTATAATTATTTATGAACCTGACAAATATCACATAACAAAATTACAACAACCGAATTCTCTTCGAAATTTATATACCCGCGAAATTTATTCGAAATTTATATACGCGACCCGAAGATAGCTAACTATCGCTTAGTTAGAAACGACCGCCCCGCTCGCGGGGGCGGCACGTTGATCTATTTCAAGTCTTCGCTACACTGTGTGCCAATTGACCTTCCGTCTCTTGTCAACATGGAAGCTTCCGGTTGTAAGATCGCAATGACAGGCCATCAGCCCATCACTGTGATATCGGCTTATCTCCCTCCTTTGAAAACAATTCTAAGGGGCGACATATTCATATACATCTAACCGAGTCTGTAGATATCCCATTTATAGAATTTTAACAATATTATCTAATTACATAAGTTCTATTTACATAACTTATCCTTTGGTAACATTTTGAAGCTTACACACGCCTTTTAAATATTAGTTTTCGGATAAATCTGACATATTGATCATATTCTAATACATCTAACCGAGTCTGTAGATATCCCATTTATAGAATTTTAACAATATTATCTAATTACATAAGTTCTATTTACATAACTTATCCTTCGGTGACATTTTGAAGCTTACACACGCCTTTTAAATATTAGTTTTCGGATCAATCTGACTTTTAATTAAAGAAGGCATTGTTAAATATGCATAAAACTTTAGACGTAATAAACACTCCAAAAGTTTTGACCGAAAAGTGGAAGTTTATTTAATTTAATTTTAGTTGAGGTATTTGAAATACATTAAACATAAATCGAAAATTGGGCATAGGTTCTTCGTCTGTTTACTTTTCTTAAAACTATTTCAAGGCTTCATTTATTCTAGCTTAATGAAATTTTATGAAGTAAAAAAAAATATAAATATTAAAATGTTAAAATTTTATAAAACTTCACCGAGTGCAATATATAAAATATTTTTATTTTAATAATGTTTGTATCTACGATTTCACTGGAGTTCACTCATTCAACTGAGATTATGTTATAAAACTTGCACTTCTCTGAACTTCTTACAACATTCGGCTGAAAAGGGTATCTCTGACTCTTCGTTCAGCCACCCGTTACCACACACGCACTGTGTGCACGCGCTATCACTTTCTAGTGCAAGTACAGACAAAAATTGTCGCCAGACTTAGTAAGTAAAAAGTGACTCGTTCACTTCCCGAGGTCCCCCTCCCGCCAATAATTCTTCATTTATTTTTGTCTCGCCCATTATGAACGACACAAACATAAGCGAAAGAACGAAACCTAAATCACTAGCTGTCGGCTTCTTCAACGCATACGGCTTAAAAAAACAGATGGACGAAGTTAGGGAATTTGTCTCAGTCCATCAACTAGACATAATGTTAGTACAGGAGGCCCTACTCAAGTCTAGCATACGCGACCCGAAGATAGCTAACTATCGCTTAGTTAGAAACGACCGCCCCGCTCGCGGGGGCGGCACGTTGATCTATTTCAAGTCTTCGCTACACTGTGTGCCAATTGACCTTCCGTCTCTTGTCAACATGGAAGCTTCCGGTTGTAAGATCGCAATGACAGGCCATCAGCCCATCACTGTGATATCGGCTTATCTCCCGCCTTTGAAAACAATTCTAAGGGGCGACATCGAGGCACTGCTAAATTTAAGCGACTCGGTGTTAATAGCGGGAGACTTAAACAGCAAGCACTCTGCTTGGAACGCCGCAAATGAAAATAATAATGGACTCGCCCTCCTAACTCTAAGTATGAACCTAAACTTTGACATTATAGGTCCCTCGAGCCAACTAGAATACCCGCGCAGAGGAACCAGAATCCGACATTCTCGATATAGCTCTCTTAAAGAATATATTGCTACCTCTTGCGAAAATAGAAGTTCATCACGAACTTAATTCAGACCACCGACCGGTCATAATGCAGCTAGGGCAGCCGCACGCAGAGTCACTTTGACCAAAACCGTGACAGACTGGCGTAAACTCGAGGAATACCTCGAGTCTACGGATTCCCCGGAGTTAGCAAACATACCGGAGGTCATTGATAATAAAGACACGGCACTTGCCGCCGTCGTTCATCTCACCTCTCACCTAAAACCGCCGTCAGTGTATCCTCCAGGCGGGTCAAAGCGGCAAACGACCGCCGCTTTGAGTTGCCTGCTGAGCTCAGACAGCTGTTGAGAGAGAAAAATGCTGCCAATAGGGCATACGACAGGTATAGGACTGACGCAAACCGCGTTAGGATGCGCCAACTCAAAGGGAGGTTAAACAGCGCATGGCTGAGTTGAGGGGCAAAGATGGGACAAGCTAATGTCGGACATCACGCCTTCGCACACTGCCTACTGGCAGTTGGCGAGGTCGATGAAGTCCGACTCTGTCGTATCTATGCCTCCCTGGTCAGTCCCGACAGTTCTATAGCTTTTGACGATAGGAAAAAGCCGAATGTTTAGCCGACAGCTTCGAAAGTCAGTGCTCTCCAAGCACGCAACCCACAGATCCCGTACACATTCAGAATGTGGACGACTTCGTATCGCGGAAAATGACGCAGCCACTAACGGGTGAACCTCTCCCGCCTACCTCACTCGAAGAGGTTAAGGGTATAATTAAAAACCTTAGGGTACGTAAGGCTCCAGAGCCGACGGCATCTCAAATAGGTTAGTTAAAACTCTCCCAAATTCATTGCTATTACTATTAGTAGCAATCTTCAATGCCCTTCTCACAAGTTGCACCTTTCCAGACTCCTGGAAAGAAGCCCACGGTAATAGGGATCCATAAACCCGGGAAACCGAATAAACAGGCCACTAGCTATAGGCCCATTAGCCTCCTCAGCGCACTGGGAAAATCTACGAGCGCATAATTCTGATCCGCCTCAAGGACAGCGCTCAGTCACTAAATGTCATTCCTGATGAGCAGTTTGGCTTTAGAGCCAGCACTCATGCACCAGCAAGTGCACCGCCTCACGGAGCACATACTTGAACGCCTAAATGATAGCCCCAAATATAAGGTAGGAGCACTCTTCTTCGATGTCGCGAAAGCGTTCGACAAAGTCTGGCACAATGGCTTGATATACAAGCTATACAACTACGGTATGTCAGACAGGCTTGTGCACATCATACAAGCCTACTTGTCGAATCGAACCTTCCGCTGTTAAGTCGAGGGCACTCTGTCCTCCAGCAGAGACTTAAAAGCCGGCGTTCCGCAAGGCTCGGTCCTCTCGCCCACACTGTACACGCTTTATACGAGCGATATCCCAAAAGACCCAAATAAAAAGGTAGAATTGGCCTTATTCGCCGACGATACCACTCTATACTCTGCGGATCATAACGCATCGAGAATCTACATTCGCCTCCAAGCCGCGGCCACCGCCTTAAGCGAGTGGTTTAGGAAATGGAGGATCGACATAAATCCTGAAAAGAGCAACGCGGTCTTGTTCAGCAGGAATCGTTGAAAACTCGAATCGCCCTAACAGATTCAGTAAAATAACCCTCTTCGACAAACCCATTCCCTGGGTGTCAGACGTAAAATATCTTGGAGTCACCTTAGACCGTAGACTGAACTTCAAGAAACATATTAAAATTGTCAGGGATAGAGCGGCCTTCATATCCGGCCGCCTCTTTAACCTTACAAATAGCCGCAGCAAAATGCTGCTAAAACACAAAATACGCCTATACACAACTTGCGTACGACCCGTCATGTCATACGCCAGTATAGTATTCGCGCACGTCCCCAAAGTACGTTTGAACTCACTCCAAGTGATTCAAAATCGATTTATGCGCCGCGCAACCGGCGCTCCCGCATATATGCGGAATGTAGATCTGCATCGCGATCTCAAACTGCCTACAATGGCAGCGCTATTTAAAAGTTCTCCATCGACTACTTCGATAGGACGAACTTACATACAAATCCGCTAGTGGCAGCGTTAGGGGAATTACACACCCGCGCGCGATACTCCACCTCAATTGAGGCGTGCCTGAAATGCGTCATCATAGACGATGATGACGCAATCACCTGTGTCAACAATGCGTATGAGGCCCCGCCCCTACGTACTTTCGCACACATACAGACACAAGCCGCGTTCTACGCTTACACAACCTCGCCATCGTCGTAATTTCACGACTGGCACGAGACTTTCTCGTGGTCGTAGTCGTCATTAAAGGTTATCACAGGATCTGAGAGGAGATTTTCCTCCAAACCAACTGGGGCCCTCGGATCGCATGGCCCCCTCCCATGTCGGAAGTCATCTCTTTCGTTCCAGGGGGACGAAAGCGTTTCGCAGAAGCAGCCATTATTGTCTTCAACTCTAACTTGCGAGCCTTCTCGCAAGTCTCCTCTTAGACGAAGCTGTAAAGGCCTCCGGGCCAACAGCATCCCGTGGATGGTTTTTAGTCGGTATGCTTCTCCTTCTGAGATTCGAGCCCGACACTGTTCGCTTCAGGGCTCCTGGCCAAGGAACGTTCGTGCATAAAACATTTCCATGGTTATCAAAAAAAAAAAAAATTGTCGCCAGAGGCATTTCACTACTAGTGGTCTCTTTGTCCGATTCGGATTAGAGCTTTGTATTAAAAGTACTAATATTATTATGTATTAAAATTATTAAAAGTACTAATAATATTATACATATTTTTTTTTCATACTGGTATAGAGTACACCATATCGCAATGTAAAATGATCGTAGCGCCACCAGTAATTGAAATTATCAAAAAGGATTTTCAAGGCTTTTTCTTAAATCAATAAGATATAAAGATATGTCAATCAAATACTAAGATAAGTTTAAGGAAGAAAAGAACGGAAAATACTCACGCCGATACACCACGATACAATTTTCTTACTTAGAGACTTCTTTTACAGCAGTAATGTCGCTGATGTCTTGCTTTTCTAAAAAAGACTTTGGTGTTTTTTCTTCACTTCTTATTTTGTATGAACAGACATATCCATGTTTGAGTGGGCCATTAGTAGTGGAGTTGTTGAAGTGAGCAAAAGCTTTCTCGTAGTTCTTTAAGGTTTGACTTTCGTTTTTAGACGGAAAGCCATAGTGTTTTAGTAGGTGAGAGCATAATATCATTCGTCCTTGCGATGGTGGGTTTAAGCCCCGGTTTCCTTCTCTTTCCTTTCATAAGGTAAGCAAATATTTTTTATCAGTCAATACAATCTAAAAGTCTTACCCATTAAACTTTAATTTATTTTTTATAATCGTGCGATATAATTTTTTTGAGCCATAAGAAAACACTTTAATTTTCACGCACACGCATATAATTAACTGTCTGGTAATCTGATGGTCTGGTAATGATTAGAAATATGGATATACGGATATTTAAAATCAGAATGATTGGATAAATAGACTTGGCATGTAAACTTTCTATGCTAAGATTTCTAACATTCAAAACCACATCTGAATCCGTTCAATAAAGGTGTAAGGAATTCACAAACAAATAAATAGTTTATTTTAACTTGACCTTTGACCCTTATTTAACTTGGCCCTTTACTATAACTGTTGTTCTGAGAGTTCAAGCTGTATCTTTTCTATTACAGTTTCAACAATTCTTTCATGAGTTTTTAGGTTGAAAATATAAAAATATGGAAATAGATCATATCATATTAGATTCGGATCAAAATCCGAAGAAAAAGTAGACAAGAATTTAAAATATTTTTTTGCGCTCAGGTACGTCTTAGTTACCCTATTTGTTTTCCATCGAGGTTTTTTAATATACACGTATGACACATTTAAAATTTTATAACAGACGAGTGGCGTAAACACCGGTTTTCAAGGTCGCCATCTCAAGGACCCGGCTCTTGATTCATGTTCGGGACAATGTAGAAAAGCACTTTTTCTTTTCTCTTTTATGGTGCCTTCGTTGTTTCCGATTCACATACACACACACACACACATACACATATATATACACAGTCAAGTCATAAGTATTGTCACACAGTAAAAACTTTTCTTTTAGAATGCTGGCGACATAAAGTTTATTGAATTCGCATTTCGAATTGTTCATGAAAATAAAACTACATACTTTTAGAATTTTACTCACTTTTTAAATATGGAGTGGACGCTTAAAGAAGACCGTGTTGCAGTTATTACGTTGCATCGTTGCGGTTACGCGCCAATTCAAGTTTTTGACATACTGAAAAATTTGAACATAACCAAAAGATTCGTTTATCGTACCATCAAACGATACAATGAAGACTCTGTTGTTGTCTAGTGGTCAAGAAGTGGTCGCCCTCGGTCTGTTGGGACTCCAGCAGTGATAAAAGCTGTGAAGGTTTGAATTCAAAGAAATCCCAAACGGGCAGAAAACCGTTGGCCCTTGAGATGGGGTTTAGCAGAACCACGGTGAAAGTCACGGTAGCCGAGTTGTGGGGTGGTCGGAATTTCGAGTCGAGAGACCCGAGTTCGATCCCCAGGTGGCAGTACCAATGAGTTTTTCAAAAACTTATGTACGAATTTCATCGTTGGCTTGGACATAAAGGCGGCGACGGGCTCACCACCTGTCACGGGTCACGTTGTCCCGAAAATATCTTCGGTGGAAGGTGGGTCAAAGGGACTTAATTGTCTAGACTTGACCTCTGTCTACCCCTGTATTGGGAATTGCGTGAAGATATTTTTTTTTATATAAAAAAGAGTAAAAGAGTGTTAAATGAAGATTTAGGGCTTCGGTCATATCGAAGAAAAACAGGACATTGTTTGAATGCTCGTCTAATGCACCTGAGACTGAAGAGATGCCGCACTTTGTTTAAGCGGAATGCGGGAAAAAAATATCGGGAAATTCTTTTTTCGGATGAAAATTTTTTACCGTGGAAGAGACCTACAACAAACAAAATGATAAGGTGTACGCACACAGTAGTGAAGAAGCGAGCAACCGTATTCCGCGTGTCCAACGAGGTCATTTTCCATCCTCGCTCATAGTTTGGTTTGAAGTTTCTTATTGGGGCTTAACAGAGGTACATTTTTGCGAGAAAGGTGTAAAAACGAATGCAGTTGTGTATCAAAATACAGTCCTGACGAACCTTGTGGAACCTGTTTCTCATGCCATGTTCAATAACAAGCACTGGGTACTCCAACAAGATCCGGCGCCAGCTTATAGAGCGAAGAGCACACAAGACTGACTGGCGGCGCGTGAAATCGACTTTATCGGGCACGAAGACTGGCCCACCTCCAGTCCAGATTTGAATCCGTTAGATTACAAGATATGGCAACACTTGGAGGAAAAGGCGTGCTCAAAGCCTCATCCCAATTTGGAGTCACTCAAGACATCCTTGATTAAGGCAGCCGATATTGACATGGACCTCGTTCGTGCTGGGATAGACGGCCGGCCGCACAGATGGAAGGCCTGTATTCAAAATTCACGGAGGTCATTTTGAATAAACTTTGGTGTCATAAAATACTAATACATTTTAGGTACATTTTTCATTTTATATATAATTATATATATATATATATATATATATATATATATATATATATATATATATATATATATATATATATATATATATATATATATATATATATATATATATATATATATATATATATATATATATATATATATATATATATATATATATGTATATATATATATATATATATATATATATATATATATATATATGAAGAAACATGCAATATATTGAAGCATTAAGCGATTTTACTTTAAATTAAAACATTACAGAGATTTAATTAATTTAAAATAATTTCGCACACATTGCTGTGCTCATATGCGTGTCTTGATTATTCATTTTTAAACTACCTTACTTATATTTACTTAGAAATGCGACAAAAGTGATTTTATAAGAAAAATGTCGCAGCACAATTCATACCTAGATATATTTTCATATGCATTATTTATTCATATTGAAAGATAATAATGACATTTAAATTAAACTAAAACTAATTATTTAAGTTTAAATTAATATAAATTAAGATGTAACACTTAGAATAATTATATTTACTTCAATTAATTAATATTTCAGTTATTTGTAGAAATGTTTCGGCAGTTAAATGACCTTTGGGAGTGTTCCTTGAGGATAAATATACTTTACACGTCGTATAAAATAACAAAATTCATTATAAATTATTCGAAGCTTACTTATAAATTTTTCGGTGGGTAGGCGCAAATGTGTTCTGACGTATTTAAATTCGCTGTTAATATTTAAATCTTTTATTACAATATATACAGTTATTTGAAGTTTTAAAATGTATCTATGATTACATAAATCCACCAGCATTGCTTTCTTATAATATTCCATTCTCTAAACAACTTAAACTAAGTTTACTACATCATCACTACTGGTACCTGTTCATAAATTTAATTTTATTGTCAAACATGGATCTGCTAAAGAAATCGATTGAAGAGCTTACTATTAACTTTACATCACGTATGGACGAATTCCAAAAGCAGGTCAGAACATCCATTCCAGCAAGTCCTCCTTCAAATATTAATGCACAGTTTAGTGCATTTAGGGCATTGTACTGTCAGCACTAGAAAATCTACAGCTGCAGCTCCAGCTTTGCAAGCAACAGGAAGAAATGGAGGTAAGAACCAGCAGGAAAATGTTGCTCGTCCATGGTGTGCAAGAAGTTTGTGGTGAAAACCCTGCGCAGTACATAAGCAAGATATTATCTGAGCGTCTCAATATGTCCGATATTACAGAGGATTCCATAACTAGATGCCATCGTTTAGGGCGCGTTAAGAATGATAAACCTCGTGCACTTTTGATCAAGTTTCGAGATCTAGACCTCCGTAACAAAGCTTGGTTTTCTAAGACCAAATTGAAGGTAGCGGTATTACCCTTTCTGAGTTTATGACAAAGAGCCGCCATGAAGCGTTTATTGCTGCTCGGAAACGTTTTGGTGTGTCAAACTGTTGGTCTCGTGATGGGTGTGTTTTGGTACTGGGGCCCAATGGCATACAACGCAAGGTAGTGTCCGTCGCAGAGGTGAATGCCATCCTGATACAGTTTCTAGTGTTCCGGCATCTGCATCAGGAACGTCGACAATGGCAGTGGTGGCATCTACAGCCCCAAAGCCCTCTGTAACTACTCAGGCTAGGAAGCCTACCAAGAAATAATAGGTTATTTATTCGGTGATACTGTGCCATGGTTTTGGTTTTACTATTTATTAGTTTAGTGCTTGTCTTATATTATTATTTTTCTCTTTTAAATTCCATGTATTTCTTAAAAATATTGTTTATTTGTTGAAAATACTTATACCTTTGTGAAGCATTTTAGTGATTTACAAATATAAGCTTAGCGTATTTGTTTACTTTAAAAAAGGTTTAGACTATTAATTTTGACAATGTCAACTAAATAACATTAGATAACAGCTGTCAGTGGTCTCCATAGATTAATTAAAAGTTGCCATATTCATAATGTATCCATGGTGTCAATGTAGATTTTTACTCTATGATTTATTTATGGCCGGACATTGACTGTTGACCCTAAGCTTGAAACATGCTGGTAATGTTGATTAGATTTATAATCGCATTACACTGTAATGTTTTTTTTATATGTATAAGCAATCTGCGATTTTTGTCTTCATGTATAATTGTTATTTTAGTTGTTTTATTTTGTTATATGCCTTCTCTTTCATGCTGCTGGTGGTTTAAAGTGTAGATACTTCTCAGACTTAGGATATATATTTATTATTCATATATTTATTTTATTTACTTACTAGTATATTATTTTATTGTTTTCATTATGTTATCCTCAAACGTTAGTATTGATAGTGATTTGTTCTTATCGTTGTCTTCGAGTGATGAGACACTTAGCGATGCAAGTTTTCACAGTACAACAACTTCTATCCCACTTAATTGTGCTCTTAATTCTTACTTCTCAGACTCCATGAAAAACTTCAACGTTGTTCACATTAATGCTCAAAGCATTCCGGCACATTATCCTGACATGCTTGCGTCATTTGAATCCCAAAATATACACACTATTCTGATTTCTGAATCTTGGCTCAAACCTTGTCTACTTTCTACCTCTTATTCTCTCCTGGGTTTAATCTTATTCGAAATGATCGCATTGACAGGGGAGGTGGCGGCGTTGCGATTTATCTAGATCATATATTCCTTTTAAAATAGTTAGTTCGTCATGTCAACCGCCTCCAGCTGATTCTGCTGAATATTTGCTTGTTGAAGTCTCCTGACTCAGTTTAAAGTTCTACTTGGTGTTTTCTATAGCCCTTCCAGTTCTACAAACTATTTCACTTCTTTCAAAGCCCTTATAGAGTCATTAGTCCCTTCCTACAGTCATTCCATCTTTATTGGTGACTTTAACACTTGCATACTTAAGGTGACAGTCGGGCTAAAAACTTGAATCTTTAATAAATGCGTGTAATATGCAGATCCTACCCCTTTCAGCTACTCATAACTTTCCCAACAGCACTCCTTCCCTTCTTGACCTTATAATGGTGTCATCTCCAGGCTCAATCTTTAAGCATGGTCAGTGTCCTGCTGATGCTTTCTCTTACCATGATTGTATTTACCTTTCGTATAAATTACGACCTCCTAAATTCAAACCTAAAACACTTCTGCGAGCAGCCAATTTTGGAGGAATGAACCTTGAACGACTGCGCGAAGATGCTTTAAATGTTGATTGAGAATGAAGTGATTGAGGATGCAACATGTATTGATCACAAGGTTGAACTTTTCTGCTCATTACTGACTAAGCTTTACAACGTTCATGCCCCAATACATTTTGTAAAACTCAAGCACTTACCAGCTCCTTAGCTGACTGAGGAGTTGAAGAAACTTATATTAAAAAGAATACAGCATTGTCCAAAGATAAGAAGAATAAATCGGAAGAGAACTTAAGGAAATATAATAAAATCAGGAATCGCTGTAATACATTGTGTAGAGATGCACAACGACGCCATATCCATTCGTCAGTCGAGAACGGCGACTCATTTAAAGTTTGGAAGTTTCTGAAAACTGTTGGAGTTGGCAAAACATCCCATAATTCGTCAGCATCTAGTATTGATGTCGAACTTTAAATCAATATTTCTCCAAAACCTATTACACTATTAATAGTGAAGATAAATTGAAAACTAGACATTCTCTTTCTTCAATTCCAACTCCAGATTATCCACCGTTCGTTTTTAATCAATTTACTGCATGTGAAGTTAAAAAGAACATATTGTCCGTATCTTCGAATGCCGCAGGTAGCGATGACATAAGCCGTAATATGATTGTTCCTCTCCTTGATATTATTACTCCTATCATTACCCATATATTTAATGTATGTATCTCCTCTTCTAAATATCCCGAAGCCTGGAAGAGTGCATATGTTAAAAAAGTCAAAACCTACAAACTACTCCGATTTTCGTCCAATCTCGATATTACCTTACCTTTCCAAAGTCCTTGAAAAACTCATCTATCAACAACTAAACACTTTCCTCCACAGACATAACTTGTTTAATCCTTTGCAATCGGTTTCCGTCCGGGGCATAATTACAGCTACTGCTTTAGTCAAAGTTACTGATGACATTCGTTGGGGTATGGACAATAAACAGCTCACAGTTATGACTCTGTTGGATTTCAGCAACGCCTTTAATACTGTCGACCTAGACATATTGCTGAGTTTGTTGCGTTCACTTAACTTATCTCCATCAGTAATTGATTGGTTTCAAAGTTATCTAAATAGCCGTCGGCAGCGTGTTCGCCTTGATGAAACTTGTTCATCTTGGCGGGATATCTTTTCTGCCGAAAGCGTACCACTGAGAGCGGCGTGTTGTCTGCGTTACTCTTTTCCATTTTCATTAATTCCATTACTTATAAAATTTCTTCTTTCTATCACATGTATGCAGATGATGTCCAAATTTACACCAGTCAACTTTTGAGAATCTGCCGGTAGCCATCGCTGCTATGAATAATGACCTAGATCTCATTCTCAGTGGAGTAAATCTTATGGGCTCAATGTTAATCCTCAGAAATCGAAAGCAATTATTTTTCGGCAGCGGAGTTTATCTCAAAAATTGACTGGTTTTCCTTACCGAACCTTAAATTTGATGAGTTTAATTCCTTTCTGTGATTCTGTCAAAATTTGGGCATTATCTTGACAGCACTCTGAGTTGGACTCGCCAATTGAATGAAATCAGTCGGAAAACCTTTGGTGCTCTCAGCTCTTTGCGTCGCCTACGATCATTTCTTCCCATTCCTACAAAAATTATGCTCGCACAGACTCTTCTTCTTCCTATTCTTGATTACGCTAACGCAAGCTTTGTAGATTTAACTGTTAACCAATTAAATAAACGAGAGACTACAACATACTAGTATTCGGTTCATATTTGGATTGCGCAAATTTGACCATATATCTCAATATCGATGTCGTCTCAAGTGGTTACCTATTCAATTTCGCCGGAATTTGCACATTCTTTCCATTCTGTACTGTGTTTTGTTTCATCCTTTTACTTCTCGAAACTTAAAAGATAAATTTAATTTCATCGGTCTTCCGGGGGAAGAACTTCGCTCTTCGAGAAAATTAATTTTACAAGTGCCAAATCACAAAACTTCGTTTTTCAATAAATCATTTACCGTAGAATCTGTTAAGCTATGGAACTCACTACCGCTAACTATTCGCGAGGCACAGTCATTAGAAATATTTAAAAAAGTAGTAAAAGGACATTATTTATCTCAATCTCTGGAGCAGCGTTGAGACGGATTGTTACATATTTCTGCGAGGATTTAACTATATTTTTACTATGTTTATGCGTATGTATGTATGTATATATGTGTATGTGTGTATGTATATATATATATATATATATATATATATATATATATATATATATATATATATATATATATATATATATATATATATATATATATATATATAAATATAAATATATATATATATGTATATATATATATATATATATATATATATATATATATATATATATATATATATATATATATATATATATATATATATATATATATATATATATATATATATATATATATATATATATATATATATATATATATATATATATATATATAAATATGTATGTATATATATATATATATATATATATATATATATATATATATATATATATATATATATATATATATATATATATATATATATATATATATATATATATATATATATATATATATATATATATATATATATATATATATATATATATATAGGTGTATGTGAGTGTGTTTATGTATATATATATATATATTTATCGTTTATACTATATATTATCATGTTGTGTACATATATAGATTGGAAAAAAAAAAGTGCACCACCTACCTTTTTGTCTGTATCACATCTCTTTACGCCGTTGGTTGCCTGGAAGAGATCGCTATGTAGCGATAAGGCCGCCAAATTGTACAATCTACTTGTAATGTTCAATTGTTTTCTTGTATTTTTGTGGTGTACAATAAAAGCATTCATTCATTCATAAATTCAGTTTAAAACAGCCCTCCTTTATAGTGATAATGAGAGCATTTCTAAATTGACTCTGAATAGTTTATTCATTTAGATGATCAAAGTGCTTAAATTGAGATAAACTTGAATTTCAGTTAATTAACATTAATTGTCATGTTATAGATAATATGTACATGTACATACTGAAGATTAAATACATAGCCAAAGACTTAATTTTCGTCGTTATAATTTTAGGCTTGCCTGATCTATAAAGATATCGAAGAGAAGGAAAGCGTGGAGAAGAGTATTACTCTCCATTTCTTTGGACCAGGACATGCCATTTATTGTTTTGCATGCGTAGGTTTGCAAAATAATTTAAAGCTAACATTTTCCTGATAAGAAATTTCTGCTAGGTCTCACCTAACATTATTTTATCTAGTTTAATACTTTTACTATTAGGCTTTATAATTTAAAGACAGCTCTTGATTAATTTCCAACCTGCCATGTATTTAACTGACGGGAAGTGAGTGATGAATTAGAGCTGATTTTAGTTTTATGTTCACTGTTCAGTAATTACTGTAATGGTCTCTAGAAAGGTAAAAGCAATGGAGTGATGGAACTGTATTGATGATTGTTTTGATTGTTAGGTCAAATATCATATTAGCAAAATCATCGTAGTCTCACACATTTTCTAGAACAACATTTATCAAAATAAGAATGTCGATGACAGCGATACTCAAAAACAACCTCGAGTGACGTAAAGGAATGCCTTTATAAAATAACATTTCGCCTTCGCTTAATGTAGACATTGACAAATGACATGAGTGCCTTTCTCCGCAGATATTATTTGGCGTGTTTCAAGAGATGTGAACATAACCAGCTGTAAGACAAAACTTTTTATTGTTAAAGCAATATATTATAATTAGTGTCATGAAACTTTTAATGAGAAAATTACACAGCTTATTACAATTGATCAAAAGAGCATTAATAAACAATAACATTAGTAATTATTAAGGACAGTCAAAATATATGCATACAAAGCATATGCTCATGTTACAGTTTGATATGAATAATAGTTATCAAATAATTTTTAGTAAAAGAATTTTCTTATTTTTCTATGAAAAATATTTCTCAAAAATATCAAATTACTAGAATTGGTTATTTTCTCATATTTACGATCACCGTCTTTCTTAAAATTCTGATAATGTCTTATAAAACATTATAAGTACCATTCTCATTTCTAGGTCGAGATAAGCGTAGTGAGTGGAAAAAAGTGCCTTAGTACATATTATTTTGTAAAATCTTCATCAAATTTATTAAAAGATATTAGATATTATGACTAAGTTATTCTCTTACTATTCTTATTTCTTATTTTTCTATTGAATGTTCTCTTGTGATAAAGTGAGATGAGACAGACTATGCAGTATGTTTTGTGTCAATGTTAAGTTTTCAGTACATAATTTTGAATATATATAAATAATATTTATGTTATTTATAATGATTCCTCAATCTCCTAATGAATGAGTGGGGTAAATACCAGTTTTCTTGATGTCGCCAGCTCTAAGATCCCGGGTTCGATTCCCAGTCGGGTTTATGTAGTAAACCACTTTTCTACATTTTCTCGTATCTGGGTGTTTGTTCCTTTGTTATTGATTATAATACACTGCATAAGCTGGTTTCCTTTAGGATCAGAGCAATATATGTGATGTTGACCCCATCGATGTATGTATTGATTTTTGTATTCAATCGTGTATTAAATTAATACTACGCATGGAAATTAAAAAGTAAAAACTTTCAGTATTTTCAAAATTTATTCAGAATGTCGCAATATTAGAACAGTTATACAATATTATACTTTAGGCAGAGGTCCATAGAGTAGAATACATTTTACCACATTTCACTAGAGCTTATTCGAAACATCTTGATAGTAGGTAGGCCTGTCGCTGTCTATGTAAGCAAATAATATACATACTTGATGTATGCCATACTATTAGTAAAATATAAACAACCATGACTTGAGAAAAAACAGTCATGATATGGGCTATAGAGACATTCAAGTTATTCTTCGGGGTGACAATGCGTGTGCTAATACCTTAACCGTATGGTAAGAAGAATCTATTTATTTATTAGTTAAACATTCGTCGCCAATGAATAGGTTTTGGCTGAAAATCAGCGCTCTGTGATTCTCACACAGCACATGGTGAGTAACCCCTTCGGCTAATGCCTTATTTTATATTCTTTTATTTTTAAATTAAATGTTCTTGTTAATATGTAGAACTACTTGTGCATGCTTTGATAAATTATGATATGTGAATTGTGCTATAAATATTTTTTTTCAATTCTATTCTATATTATATATTCTGTTCAAAGATATTATTTTCATTTGGTTTTCAGACGTCATGAGATGCCCTAATTACTTTTTTTTTATAGAAAAGGGGAGGCAAACAGGCAGGTGGCTTACGTGATAGTCAGTGATTACCACCGCCCGCATAGATACCCGCATACCAGAGCTTAGCAGATGCGTTGCCGTCCTTTAGTGCCTCTAGAATTGGGAGAGGGGTGTGTAGACCACCAGTTTACCTGCACTCACCAGACGAAACGTAGAAGTTTAGACTACTTCACGCCGGTATTCTGTTAGGTCATTAGTACTTCCTCAGTCCCGAGCCAGCCCATTCATGCAACAACAAAAGCTGATGCGTGGCTCTACCACTGTTACTTACCATTAGTTGGATATTTTGTCCTTTTATTACACTAATTACATGGTAATTATTTTAAAATATCATAATCAAATGTAACATCCATCAATCATAAATATACTTCATACAATCACATTTAACTGGTTGGAAGTACATAAATGTTGCTATCTATATTAACATAGTCTGATAGTCTTCAGACGCGATAGTATATTTATTTGATTTTCTATATACCACAATTTGTTGTAATATTATTCAAAGCGACTCGAAGAAGCATGCCAGGCAATTTGGCAACATTTGCATTGCCTCGTTTCATCAGATGAACTGTTATTTACAGCAACTATTGGAGTTCCGGGTACATGTAACTTCTGTAATGCCTTGTTATAAGCCTGGCGTGATACTACCCGCTCTCCAATTATCTCAAATAATTTTAAAAATACCCACATTAAATTCATGAATAATATTAACATAACTTTAATACGTATCTCTAATGTAACATAATAACATCTCTATATTATACAAAACATGTTTTACACCGTTGTCACCAGTATGTTGGGATAGTGATGGGGTGTATATATATATATATATATATATATATATATATATATATATATATATATATATATATATATATATATATATATATATATATATATATATATATATATATATATATATATATATATATATATATATATATATATATATATATATATATATATATAAATATACATAACATAAAACATCACAACTCAGTAAATTTTAGATTGAGTTCAGACCGCAGCCTTGTAGCTTCGAAGAGCACCACAAAATTATAATGTTTATTGAATATTTTTAAATACACATAACACATGCGTCCGTAGACTTTTAATCACAAAAACACTTTCCTGTATTTTGGTAAGACTCTTTCTTAACAAGTCTTGGAAGAGATTTCTTAACAAATATAGGAAAGTGTATATTAATAAATGCCAAAATACACTCCTGTATTGGTTTTAGCTACCGGTGATAAAAGCGACAAAAATTATAATAAAAGGAACGTGAATGAAAGAAGATGCAGTTGCCATTATGAGCAACATCAAGTTCTTTCCAAAATATACATATAAACTTTACATGAATAACTAAATCAGAAAATACGACACATTTATTACGAAAGAAATTAATGGTGTGGAAACTCAGTTAAACGATGGACGTTATTATGAAGTTAACTTATTAAGATAACTCAGTTATTAGCCATTAAAAGTTTCGAGGAACATGGGTAGTGGATATGAATACTATGAATTTTCCTCTATTATTTCCTTTTTAATTTAATACTAAAACACAAATGTAAGAAATAAATATTCCCATATATTTATTTATTGCGTAAGTTTTATGTTATGTGACTATAAAGGAAATAAATATTTCATCTCATTATTAAACTAGAAATTGGCGTGAAATGGGTAACATAGGCACAGCTAATAAAAATTAATATCTTCACACAATTCCCAATACAGGGTAGACATAGGTCTGTCTAGACAATTCAGTCCCTTGACCACCTTCACCGAAGATATTTTCAGGACAACGTGTCAGGTGGTGACCCTCCCTTAATATACCTTAAACCAACAACATGCTTCGTACAAGTTTTAGAAAAACCCATTGGTACAGACCTGTTACCTCAGGGGATAGAACTCTCGGGTCTCTCGGCTATCGTGACTTATGATGTCAGGAAACATAAATATGATTTTATGAAATAAGACTGTAATGACTACAAAAGTCTTCTTTCGTGATGATTACATTCTTCGTTCTATGTAATATTTGTATCGGTACCTGGCTCAAGGCAGTAATAGAAGGTGTGACGTTTTCTCATTAATTTTTGTTTCGTAGGAACGTGTCCTTTAGGGATCAGTGGCCGGTCTTATCTCAGAAGACATTGTTTTGCCAACTCGTGTATACTATTAATCAAAATAATAAGGATTAATAATAACTATTCAGGTATACCAGTACGTATATTTAAAGAAAAAT
>JAGSMR010000497.1:67500-120463 GCA_029286605.1 Sericinus montela
AACTGGGGAAAATACTTCTAGTAGAAATGAAGAGATGATTTAAAATAATTTCAGACTAAACGAATCCCTTTTTTTACAGGAAAATCCCTTTATGCACCCCAGTTTTTTTTAATTTGTTAATGGGATTAATTTTTAAGACAATTTTACCTTACTAAAATTTCTATTCATTAATATTTATATTCATACGTTACGTCATGAATAAAATGTTTAATATTTATTAAATAAATCTATGATCCTTTTGCAACATTGACAAATTCTGAATTTCCTCATAAGGGCACCGAGAGCCGTGACGTTAAACGCTCATTTTTTCTATGGGTTGAGGAAAATTTCAGTCGTAATTCAGACTCATATTCTTTAGCTGGAACAACGAAAGGATATCTGCGGGAAAATAAATGGAACACGAGTATCATCAATCTTTGCCTATACGTAATATCCTTGGGTGGGGCGAATAAAAGTCCATTTCAGACTTATTGCAAAAGAAAAGTCAATGTATATTGAGCATCACTTCCTTTCCACATACACAGCGTTTTATGGATTGGTTATTGTGATTAAATTGCATTGAATTTTCTATTTTGAGACTCATGTAAAATAATAAAAGTTATTCAGATTGATAACGATGATGAATTCCTAATTATATGTGAATTGTGGAGAATTATACGGTATATTTTACTATCACAAAGAGATCATATAACATTTATATAAACCAAGCAAGTGCAAATCTTCTCCGGTAAAAAAAAAATCACCCTTAAGTTGGTTATGAATACAGAAACCATAAAATTAATGATTAATTAGCCTTATTAATAAATCTATGAAAACAATACCTCCGCATGAATCAGCGTGCTTTAAAGAGTAATTCAATCCACCTTATTTGAAAGTCCATTGTTGGAAGCAAAATTAAATTAGTATTTGAGTTCTACATTTAAAAACTTCGCAGTAAATATAACAGGTTCAACAGTAAAAAAATAATAGCTGTCAGGTTAACAAGTAGTAAAAAGCTTTTAATAAAGTAATTAATCATTCATTTAGGATTGCATTGTAATACTATATTATACTATAATATATAATATAGAATTATTTAATATATTACATTATATTATAATATATATTTAGTGCCCATATCTAAGTAAAAAGTTAACAAAGGCGTTGTTCCTGTGAACCTCCTAAATAATACAATCACAATTTTTCTTAGCTGAGTTATAAAACTAATCCTCACCTTAATAAGCTTCACATCAAATTATATTTAAAAGTTCTGCAGCGAATATTATTAAAGTACATTTTCTTATATTTTTTGTAAATTTTAGATTATATAAGCCTGCCTTCAGAATAAAAGTGCAGTTTATACCCCAGGAGCAAGCCTTATTTAATATATTATAGTCTAAATCTGTAATCGTATATTATTAAATGAAGAAAACTTTGCAAAACTATGTTTTGAAAAATGTGTACACAGGATGTAAGATTATGTACATGTACATGTAATTTTTACATGGAATTGTGTTTATGTATACATTGACACTAGGGTGAATGAACCAAAATATATTTATAAACACGCTCACATATAAACCGGAAGCCGAGTGGACCTCTAGGACACGCCTCTCACTGTAAACTTGGTCCAATACTTGTGTGTCTCTTGTTTAAAAAGGAGAAAAATTCAACTAAATATAATAATAATAATAATCTAACTGAGACTACAATATGTAAACAAATATCCCATATAATGATTATCTCACGAGACCAGCATAATATAGTACTCGCCATGCGAAACCCGTACTTAAAAGTGACCATCATCACGGAAAGGTTAAATCTTGCGAACAAACTTTTACAGTGATGAGCCACGCATCAGCTTTTGTTATTTGCATGAATGGGCCGGCTCGACCGGGAAGTACCACGACCTCACAGAATACCGGCGTGGTAGAAGTCTAACAAACTTCTGCACATTTCGTCTGGTGAGTGCAAGTAACCAGGCCCACACCCCCATTCTGGATGGGGGGAGAACTCTAAGGCCAGCAACTTACATCTGCTATGGCTCTGGTATTGAAACGAACAAGAGACATCCCCCACCCTTCACCCCCTCATTCGCCATTTCTGCTTTGGACGGGCGGATCATACATTCATTCTGGTTCTATAACACAAGTGCTTTGTTACTTTGGCATCAAAAGCAAGGCATGGGAGGATAAAGAGTCATCTTGCATTTATTTAGTTACTATGATGGTTTAGTTTTATATGGCGAAAATATCAGCCCAAGAATTAAGCAGACCAGCGACGAAGGGAGTTACAGGTAAGGTAAGATTTCTGGTACTTTCAGCCACCATGGCTTGGCAATTATAAATCTTCCATCCAGTAGATGCTATGAGATTTTACAATTCATTATGTACGGAAAGGAGTCTATTAAATAATTTCCAGGACATACAGATCACATTCCTTCGTTATTGTTTCCGTATAAATATCGGACCCGCGAACATAGAAGCACAGGATGCTACCCTTCACGTCAATAAATATTCACTGCAAAGCCGGCAGTATACCCGCCCGTTCCATGATCGGTTGTCCTATTCACATAATAACAAAGCAACTGGTCCTTGTTCTTACTTGAATTTCTTGGGGTATTAAAATTTCTTCATAATCTTCCTCAACAGTCAATATGTACGTGGGAAATCAGTAAAATAAAATAAACAATTTTAGCAGGTGGCTCCTTTGCGTAAATCGTGGAGCTAGGAAACATAGTCTATATACAAAACTCTTGGTTGCCGTATTCAACGGAAAACATGACGTGATCCTCGCAAAGTTATTCAATCGTACGTAATGTCAGAAAAACCTAACAGAAAGTCTAACAGATGAACCTAAACAAACTCTAATATTAAACTCGAACAATTCCAATTGATTTGTTTTAAAGTTGCCACAGAAAAGTTACTGAAAATATTCGAATATTTTATATAATATTTGTTATGGAATCCATATACGTCTCACCTAGAGGTTGACCTCTGGGTGAGGACAGAGCAGATCAAACCAACGTAGCAACGCTTTTACCTCTGAGCTTGAATTACACGTCAGTTGAAATTTAAATCTCTTTCTGTAGATTATACTACTGGCATCGGCGCCAGCTACTATTATTTTGCAAATTATAACAATATTCATGATTTTCTGCCAGGAAATATTAATAAGATAACGCCAACTAATGCCAAAAACAGGCATAAATAAAAAAATTAAAATTTCAACTGATGCGTGTAGGGCGATAAGGCACGTGGTTTATGCAGTTCAGCAAAGGTCAGGTTCGAATCCCGCCTATTTCAGTTGAAAATTTAAAATTTTTTCTCTTTAATTTTTATAACATTTAAGTGATTCACCAAAAATAAGTAGTATTTGCATAAGTAAGTAAAAGGCGCCGATGCCAATTTAACCTTATTAACTTTATTGTGCTTATTTGATTGTCTAATATTATTGTGTGTCAACAGTATCTGTCAACAGACTATTATTACCTAACTTCTACCTGTGAAGCAGTAATGTGACTTCTATCTTCAGCTCAGCATTGGAGGATTTTCAATCAGGGGATTAATAGGCACAAAGAACTTGAATTTCATCGCAAAGAGAGGTGAATTACTATTAATACTTGTAAATTTGAAAACTTTATTGATTTTTCTTGGAATTCCACCCTGAGATCTGACCTGGTGGCAATGGGACCAAACTGAAATTATACACTTTTGACTGTACTAATATTTACGAACATTACTAATGTTAGATTACGCACTAAAAGAAGATCCCATGACCAAATAGTGTCAAATAAGAGTGAAAATTAGGTCCAAAAGGACGTAGTCTAGACCTCTGTCTATTCGTGTATAGAAATTTTATTACTCAATGATTGAGAATAAATTAATATCTTATTAACAATTATAAATATTTAAAATTTGTAATTATTGAATAATGTTCATATAATAACTTTTTAAATAGTGTCGATACAGAGAGTTGGTACCAAATAAAGTTTATGTGAAGTAGGCAGATGATATATAACGACCAGCAAAAATCGACAGCTGGACTTAGACCTCTCCAGACTGAGTAGCTCCATGGTGAATTCTATTTGGGTTCTGCTATCGCCAATCCGCTTGTCGAGCGTGGTGATTATGACCAACAGGAGGCAGATTACACAAAACTAAAATCAGCGCGAATACGATATAATAATAATAATAAATACATATCTTCTTCACGCAATTCCCAATACATGGGTAGACAGAGGTCAAGTCTAGACAATTAAGTCGGACAAGTAAGTACAGGCCACGATATCTTTAAAATACATCTATAAATAAATAAAACATTGAATGTATACAAATATCACATACTGTCATTGGCAAACACATAAGTAGTGTTATTCAGTTGTATATAATTACGCGCAAAGACATCTGCAGCAGAGACAGACCGACCGCCATAGCTGTAAGGATCAGTACGATATGAAGTGGCAATGGACACTTGGCTGTAGAGAAGAAGAATATTTAAAATAAGTAATACTATTGTCGAAGCAATCATAGCATTGCAAAACGCTATTTTGTTAGTGTAAAGAGTTTTGGATACACGTGAGCATATACTCGAATGTGTACGAATATAAAGAATTTATTCGACCATGGTGAAAGTGGCTCATTTACCCTTAACGTGGGTCATAAATCTTGTAACCGCAAACCGACACACCAATTACTGTCGCCGCTCATCCGCAAAGTGGTGTTAATATTCCGCGTTCCCCGTTTTATGTTATGGGTATATAATTCAATTCCATTATTGTCCTAAAATATTTGAATTACAATCGAATGGTAAATAAACTTATATATTTATCAATCTCTGCTAATCTCTAACACAGTATCCACCACTGACTGTGATCATCAGTAACAATTAGTAGTAGTTATTCTATATAAGTTTTTACTTTTGTTTAGGAATTAGTGATGTTTTCTAACAGAATCAATGTACACTTCAATACATTCGTACATTTCATTATCTTGCACTCGAAAAATAATATTAGACTTGGTCACGAAGCGTAAACGTGTTTCGGATTTATTATACTGAAAATATACTACAACTACTAAAACGATACTAAAAGTCCAATGAAGAAGCCTCTTAAATCTTTCTCTCTCTGTAGAGAGGATTTGCCTTAATCGCCACGCTTGGGAGGCAGATTAGTATTCACCAATACAAAATTTCGCACCTAAGACATTACGTCACCAGTCTGATTTCTCTGAATGAGTCAGTAGTAATTCCCTTTTTAATATTACTCAGTAGCCATTGTAATTTTTAAGATCCATTTGTTCTTTATGCGCATCATATAATATCCACAGATAGCAACGGCAACGGGACGTATAAATTACCTCTAGTTGGTAAAGAATAGTGATGAAACTGTATTAAAAACATAACAAATCAGAGATAGAAACTTGAACGATGGGTACCTCATGAATGACTGAATCGAATTTGCAAACACGCGTCGACTGCTGTGTTTTTGCTCAGCTTCGATACAATAATACAAAAGGGATTTTAAATCGATTGATTACTTGTGAACTGTATTGATGAAAAGTGTAGTGTGTACGATAATAAAGGAAGCGCTCGTCACAATGGCTGAACTGGAGAAACAATCAATCTTGCTCCAAGAAAATTCACTCAGAAAATGTTACATGTGTGTGTGTTTAGTGGACTTTCACCGATATGAATTCTCTACAGCTTTCAAGTCTGCCCAAACGATTACGGCATATATCTTTTGTGACCAACTGCAAACCATTTGCTCATTGGAAGAACTAGCTACTACAACTACTAACAACCGAAATTGGTCAATCGCTCTAGTACACTGCTGCTTCGACAACGCAAATCACACACTGCACAACAAACAGCCACTAAGTTAGATGAGCTACAGTTGGAATGTCCGCATCCACCGTACACACCGGGCCTTGCTCAACAGATTATCCATTTTTTCCGGAATATGGACAACTTTACAACGTTACAAAGGAAAAATTCAACTTTGATGCGGCAGTTTTCGAAGAGTTTACAATGATTCTCTGCCCCCTCGGTTTTTAGTGACGGAATCAATAGACTACCTATAAGATGGCCAAAGTGCATAGATAACAAAGGTGTATACTTTGGTTAATTAAATATGTTTACAGAAAAAGATTTTACTTTATATTCCTACCGTACAAAACGTCCAATTTCATATGTAGGTTTAGTACATCTTATTTGATCGTCAATTTTTTTAGTCAAGTTATTAAGGGAAACTTTTTAATATAAATGTATTAAACAAGTCAAATAAATAAACTAGGCACGATGAATAAAGTTTTAAGCCTTCTGTGACTTTTTTCAAAGTCTGTTGCATATCTAATCTTGTTTCTCCGAAGCAATTTAGAAAGCCCAGGCGGGCGGCCTGGTAGCAATAGCAAAGTATACAAAGGCAAAGCGTCACGTCTTATCTGACATAAGACAGCTTTGAGCCACTGCAATTGTCAAAGTTGTAGCAATGTTGCTAACCCTTATTATACAATTGTGGCGCGGAACTGAAATAGTGCTTTAAAAGGAAGTTATTATGATCGGTTAGTAGGAAACCTTGGCCAGATAAAAATTTCTTCGTCGACGTTAACCAAACTTATAAAAATTCATTTAGTGCCTTATGGTGTTGACGTAAGACTATTTTTACCACACACTATTTTTAGCTCGGTGGCGTTAGAGGCGACTAAGGGTAAAACCTTAAAATGTTATTCTGGTAATGTGATCGCCAATCCGCTTGCTATGCGTCGCGATCATGACGGCGATCGAATGTCAATTATGGTCACGGGATGTATGTTTTATGAAATATATCTTCATCTTAATTTTTTTCCCAATATTGGGGTAGACAGAGGTCCAGAAAATTATGATTTTTAACACCTTTCACCGAACTTATATTTAAGTTGGCGTGACTCGTGGTGAGCTTATCTCCTTCTTTATGTTTAAGCTTATTATTTATATCGTACATAAGAATGAAAACTCATTATTACTGCAGATTAGACGAACTCCGATCACCCAACCACACGTATCGTGACTGAATAAAAAAATATAGTTATGTATATATGTTATCAAAGTCATTGCACACACAAGTAATAACATCCGGAAGAATTTAAATTCCAAATTTTAATTTCTACAAAGGTAAGATTTTACCAAGTACCACGACCTCACAGAATACCAGGTTTGCTTCTCGCTAGATAGTCCACGACGCCGTTACTGTTCCGTCGCCAATGTAGTTCTCCAAGGAATGATTTCTTCGTTCCTTTTCTCTGTGGTGCCATCGGTGGAAGATCAAAGCCTTAGTTTGAGTGGCACTGGGGTAACTCTTGCCAAAAGCAGCAGTGTTGCTGGGCCTGGGTTAATCATTTGCGTCTCTCGGGATTCAAAAACTAGCGTTTATGGAAGGAGTAAAACTCTGTCATGAGTCTTTCAAAGAGTAATTTCTGCGGCAAAGTCCGAGCACATTGGCAGAATTGGCGAGAAACAGTTCGTGTCTTTTCTTCGGGAACTCATCCGTTGGTCCCTCATAAAGGCTGTCCAAGAAATTTCAGTCAGCTATCACTACCTGCATCTCTGTATACATGGAGGACAACTCGCTGGCCCTTGACGCAAAGAGAAAGCCGATCTTCGTTCTCTTTTTGCATCAACAACCCTCTCGATGACAGGGGAACTCATCGCCGACCATCGCAGCGAGTGCTCTTTTGAACATCGGTTCTTTCAGAGCTCGGTGCAAGCACCCCTCTCCCTGGACATCAAGTGCGATGGGCCCGATGGTGTCCCCCCCTATTGTGCTGAGGATATGTGCTCAGAGTTGGCACCAGTTCTAACGCGTCTTTTTCGATGCTACTACTCCACAAAGAGCGTCGTCCGATGACATGGAAGACAGCTGGTGCACCGATCCCTAAGAAGGCGACCGCTCAGATCAGGTAACTTCAGACCGATCGCCCTCCCTTCCTTGCTCTCCAAAATAATGGGAGTCATTATAAACTACCAGCTCTTGAGGTGCCAGGAGCACCAGTTGATCAGGAGACCGCCAGTACGGCTTCTGTCAGGGTCCTTCGGCAATTGATCTTTTTGTGCCTCACTCATCCCGATAGGCAGAGGCAGTGAAGGCAAGGGTGAGGAGAATGGCAGTTAGTTTGGACATAACGAAAGCCTTTGATCGGAGTATAACAAGCGCTTCTTTCCAAGCTTCCGTCATATGGGCTTCCCGAAATTTTGCAATTGGGTCACTAGTTTTCTCAAGACCGGAGCATCAAGGTCGTAGTTGACAGTGCATACTCGGACTCCAAGTCTGAATGCTGGTGTCCACAAGGCTGTGTTAACGCCAACACTGTTTCTTCTGCATATCAATGATTTGTTACAAATTAGTAGCATTCATTGCTATGCCAGATGACAACTTTTACTAGTGATGCCCTTTATACCAGCCCTGCCAATATTTCTCGAAGGAACCGTCGACAGTACCGGAACAAATTTGTGATTGAAGTCGAGATTTTGTTGGACAAAATTTCGGACTAGACCGACTAAATTTAGTCAGTTCAACCAAGAAAAGACACAAGTTTGCGTGTTTACCGCAAAAGAAACCCTTCGTCGTATCACCTCGTTTTGAGAGCATTCCCCTAGTTGCCTCAGCCAGCATCGGAATCCTTGGTGTCAACATGTCGAGCAACATTCAGTATCGCGGTCGTTTGGAAGGAAAGTCAAATTGGCCTCTAAAAAGCAGCGTGCTCCAGTAGAGCGACAGTACTTCATGCCGGCCACCGCTTGCAACTTTATAAGGCGCAGGTTCGGCCGCGTGGGTACTGTTCTCATCTCTGGGCGGGGGCACCCCAGTGTCAACTCCTTTCATTTGACCGTATCGAAGGCAGCTCGTTGTCGACGACCATACTCTATCCGATCAGCTGAATCCCTGAAGCTGCGAAGAGATGTTGCACCTCTTTGCATTTTATATAAGATTTACTACGGGAGTGCTCCGGTGTTCGGATTAATCCCAGCCGCTGAATTTCTCCATCGCACCTTACAGCATAACCAAATATTTCATCAACACCCTCGTTGCTTGGCATTCCACCACTTTGTGGAATGGTAAGCAGTTTTCCGGACCGATACGACTTAGGGACATTCAAGAAAAGGCCTATACCTTTCTCAATGGCCGGCAACGCATCCGCTATTCCTCCAGTATTGCAGATGTTCATGGGCGGCGGTAATCACCCCACCATCACGTGTGCCACCTGCTCGTTGCCTCCTCTTCTTTAAAAAAAATACACGGAGCGGCATTAGCTCTTTTATTAATTATTATTAATAAAGGGGCTATTTATTACCTCTAGATAATTTACTATCACAATATATTTATTGGGATAATAAATTATCTAGAAACACTAAGGATAAGAAAGTGTGGATCCATTGTGCACGTTCACCTTTAGCGAAAACAAAATGCGTATTAGCTTGATATGAGTATAGCTATCCGTTCATTTTCTATTACTTGGTTTTCGTATAAAAATAAATTATTTAAACTCTTAATATAGGTTTACAATAAAACTTTCTTCACATGTTTGTCGCAATCATTGGATCGTTGCATAGAGTGGGTTTAGAGTCCAAAAAGGTATACGAGCCTGTCAAGGCGCGTGTAGCCATAAAGGAGGCAGAAGGAGGATGTATTCTTATTCGGTATGAGAACACCTCTTGGGTTTTAGTCGAGTGCAGGCCTGATATCAGCTGGCCTAAATAGATATTAAACATACATGGACCTTCCTCACGTATAAAAATTTAAAGTGTGATTTAAGGCAATTTTTATCTTTAAATTATTTTAAATTAAATTAAAATTACATTATCGCCATTTCAGAATCATGAAACATCGAAACATAAATTTAAGCAATTTATATAATCAACTTACTTTATGTAAGGCCACAATGAACCCAGGAACTACTCTGCTGGTCGCTTCTACTAAAGTTGAGAAATAGATATTTCTATGATTAAATGAACTTCATCTAGAATGAAAAGAAATATTATGGTACAGGCAAATAGTACTATTTGTAATTTATGTAACTATGTACATTTATCATAATAAAACAAAATATACTAACTATTATCTAATGTCCCAGGTGCTAAACTTGTTCTCGAGCAACATTCATGAAAATACAGACATATTTGGTTTCGCATTTATTGAGTTTCGGCAACATATCGACAACAATGATCAACATATGTTACATAACGTATATAGAATCCACTAGAGTAACGTTCTTCCACAAGCATCTATCAGTTCTACTATATAATGTATACTTAACGAATATACTATTACCATAATCTTTTCATCTGCGGCTGCGTCAGAATCTGTATTCCGCGAAGATCATCTTCACACATTGTTCGCAGAGAAAACACAGCTTCATTTAATAAACATAGCTATAGCCATCCGTGCAATTCATTTGATTTAATCGGGTTTTCTTTAAATAAATAAGATATGTTGTCCGTATCTATGAACAGCATCACATACATTACTGATCCTAAAAGTAAATAGCTACAGCATTTGTGCTATGGTATCAGAAATAACGAAGGTACCAAATACTCTCAACCGAAAGTTTAGAAAAGTATTGTCTACATTAATGCGACCGATTGAACCCGGGACCTCAGAACTAGCGACACCGAAACCGGTGTGTACGCCACAATTAAATAAATGAAATTAAAAATCTTATACAAAGTGGCTGCATAAGGTTATATAAATAGATAAATCATGTTGAGTTTAATATTAAAATAAATTATTCCACCATAATTAGAAAGTAGCTCATTTACCCACATCGTGGAGACATAAATCTTGTGTCCGCACACCGACATACAATTATTGTATACTCATCCGCAAAATGACGTTAATGAACAGTGATGTCTAGATTCTACTTTATATTATATTAATTTTAACTTAAAGATTTTAGTAAATATACGTTTCATCAAATAGCTTAAAATTTTTTGTTCTCACGTAATAAACATTCAAACACATAACGATACTTTTACTTATTCCACATTTTATGTTAAAATATCAGACCGGTTTTTTATTACAATTCTTTAGTAATTATTGTAATTGTCAGGTATTTTAATATAAATAATATGGAACGAAAGTAAAGAAATGAGCCTAATGTTTAATCATGAAAGTTCAACCAAGAGACAACAATCGTGAGTATTTAAAATAATAAACATTTATTTAGAAACTATTTATCGATTTTATGTTAGATTTCTTTGCCAATATTAAGTTAAAAAAAAAACTGAATTCGATTTTGGTGTTATTTTGTTAAATACGTTCCATGCACTCTAAATAATTTAGCAATAATTTGGTATCTCATTTTGTACACGTATCTTCTCTCTGCCAAATCAAATTAAATTTTTTGTGTTCAACGTAATAATCTTCATGATGTGAACAGCAATTACCGCATAAGAGTTTTACAGCGACTTTGTAGAATTACAAATCCAGTATAAGACAAGAAAAATATATATGATGGTGCTTGTTTTACAACTAGCTATTACACACGGTTTTGATCGGGTTAATGTCTTTGGGTATCTGTCAAAGTCATAATAATAAGTAAATAAAATTGTGCTATGATTGTTTCTCAAACAGTGTGCTACTTTCTTTACTCGTTGGAGACTGAAATATGGTTAGTGAAAAACAAAGGAGGTAGCTAATGGTGGCTATATATGAATACGGACGATCGTTTATGCTCCCTTCTTTCCCGATAAAGTCTACCATCGGAATTGTTCTGAAAGATGTTGTGATTTTTGATCAAAACTTTAAAGAAGAACCCTAGCTTCCAGTGCATGATTAAACAACCAATTGAACTCTTGTTATATGCAGCTACGACTAATGCAGATACATTTCCTTTAGAAACTGTATCCTGCCGCAGGACCAATTAAAAGCGATCATCTCTACACTCTTTAAAAATAACGCCCATAGTTACACGTAGTTTTTACCGTTTCGTTGTCTGTATTATTTTCGATGTACGGCAAAATTGGCTTCAATAAAAAATAGTTTTATGCAGCGTTTTCGTGAAAAATGCTGTGATATTTTATGTTTGCTCATCTCACTTCTTCGTATTTTAGTAAATATTTGCCAGTAGCTAAGTAAAACCTTTTTATTTTAAATTATATTCAACAATTGACGATAATTAGTTACCCACATTAATGATTTACAGTGTAAAGTACCATTATACTAATGGGTATAAATGTATTTGTAAGAGAAGGTGGATAAAGGCAAAACCTTAAAAATAACGTTTTTTTACAACAGGTAGCGTCTCTTGATCTCTACAATACCGGATAAAAGTTTATTAGTCAGTGACCGGCAATAGTGCCTAACCTGCAAGATGCCTGGTACTGATAGCCAAGCAATGGCGATTATGATAAGTATCCTGTAAGTATGAGGTCTATTTCCTGCAATGGACTTTAACAGGCCGCTATGTATGTGTGTATCTATGTATGTATGTATGTATGCAATAATTTATCAGAACATGAATTTTTATCATTCAAATTTTCGACTTAATAATATTATATATAAATAATAATATAAAATAACAAATAAATATCTTCGCACAATTCCCAATAAAGGAGTAGACAGAGTTTAGTCTACTCAATTAAATTCTTCGACCCACCTTCCACCGAAGATATTTTCAGGACAAAGTGACAGGTGGTGAACCCGTCGCCGTCTCTAGAGTCCCAGTCAACGATAGGTCATACATAAGTTTTGAAAACCCATTGATACGAACGTACTGTAGGGATCGAACTCCCAGGTCTCTTGACTCAAAATTCCGACCATAACCACTCGGCTATCGTGACTTGTCCTGATAATATGATCATTTTAGATTTAAGAACTTGTAGAGTAATAGCCGACTGTTTGGAAAAGGTGGGATTAGAAACAGGAGAAATCGATACCGAGAAGGAAAGCTGGTAACAATACATTTTGTTTGATACGCTTAAGGTCAGATCTTTAAGGTCGGGTTGGTTGACAAGGATAGCGAAAAGGTCATCATCTGTCACGTTGATCCAAACAAACGCCTTAAATACCTTGAACTTTGACGCTACTTTGGGGTTTTTCAAAACTTTTTAAAAATAATGTAGGATTAGACATTAAGACGGCGACAGACTCCCCACCTGTCAAGTAGTCCCAAAAATGTCTTCAAGGTGGAAGAATCTACCCCTGTATTGAGGTGCGTGAATATTTGTAAAAAAGAAATAGAGGAAAATAGATCGTTATTATCTTTTTTTGAGTAATTCAACACAGGCAAATATTACATTAAGTCATAAAAATGTGCATTCGTGCAATGTTGAAGATCAATGACAAGAATCAGTTTTCTGTATTTTAAAAATATAAATTGCTGACGTTTCATCGCTGTACATATATAAGTGACGTTCGTAAAAATGACACTAAATTATTTCAAGAAGGTATCAGATGTAATTATTCATAATTGACGAGATAAACATAAAATCTACATACAAAGATAAAAACAACACACTAATGTCCAAAGTGTATGCTGTATGGCTCCTAATATATACAACAAATTACCACAAACTTGGAGCCTTCTTTAGCGGATTATTTCAAAATAAGCTGAAAAAAAAGTAAAATGAAAAAATGTTATTATTCAATATGGAATTTCCTAAAGAGATTTTCCTTTGTAATATACATTTATAAATTATATTGACATTTGTTATTTAATTAATAGTATTATTGACAATTATTGATAATTATTAAACTTTACATATGCAACTAAATATTATGTTTTAAAACTTTTTATAAAAGTTTAATTTTTCTATTAAAGTATATAAAAAAATATATTATAACAACTTTTGCATGCCTCAATGAAATAGTCTTGTAAAGGCTATACTTTATATAATATTAAAAGATCTAATATTACCTACATTCTGGCAAATAAATGATTGATTGATTGATTAGATTCAGTAATCATTTAATAACTATAGTGTTTAATTGAGGCCACGTGGTTAAATCAATGAAAATTCACTTTAAGTCATTCCTCAATTTAATATTTTTTTTAAATATCTTCTATTACCTCTTGTGCTGGTTTCACATTTATGGGATTATTATTATCAGATGTTTGGAGAAACTGAAAATGAAAAATATTAGTTCAAATACATCACCTACATTCTCAAATGCTGGTACTTACAAAAAAAACTCAGTTAAAGACGTCTAGAGTTAGCCAAAAGTATAGTTCAGGTTATGCGATTCCCTCAAGTATAATTTAAGTTTGATTTTAAAAATTGTGACTGAGTAGATTATTTAAATAAAGATTGAATATTAATGGAACATTTGAACAAATTTAATGAAGGGAGCAGATTGTACGACCGTATAGTTTTGAATAGGAAACGTATGACTCGCCTCAGTGGAGTGAGCGCTTTATCTCTAGCTACCAGGAAGGAAGGCATCCACTTCTCAGCCAGCCGTTTATATTCAATTTCAGTTGGTGGATTAATTTAAATTGGGTATATTTTAATTCTAAAAAGAAAAGGTCATTATTAAAAACATTAATTTAGTATTGATTTATTTTACTAGAAATTTTTGGTTGTCCCAAAAATTTAAGCATAGCACAAAGAAATAAGTTATATCTTTGTAATTGTATCTTCTTTTCCTTCTTACGGATGTCAAGGTACCCACATGGCTTTGATTTTCTTCGAACAATCATGGAGATTCAACCCACAATTGAACAATTATCGTTAACCACTCATACAGAAGTAACCACTCCATACAAATGTATATTAATATTTTTAACGAATAGTTTACAGAATTTATTTAATTATGTTACTTTTATTGACATAGTCACGATAGCTTCGATGCTTGGGTGATCGGAATTCGAGTCGAGAGACCGAGTTCGATCCCCAGGTAACGAGCTCGTAACAATGGTTTTCAAAACCTACATTTGTACGATTCATATCCTTGGTTGGATATAAAAGACGGCGCTTGGGCTCACCACCTGTTACGTTGTACCGAAAATATCTTCGGTGAAAAGTGGGTCAAGGGACTTAATTGTGTAGACTTGACCTCTGCTTGTCCTATGTTGGTAATTTGCGCGTTTACACTTTACTTTTATTTTACTTTTATTACAGTAATGACATATGTACATCTATCAAGATATAGAAGAGTAGCGTTCTTTTGTTACCAGTAAAAATATTTGGTCGTTATATTGAACCAAATATTTTTTAACAATTTGTTAAGCATACATCAAATAAATATTGCGGATACTAGCCTGGCGGTTAACGTACAAATATATTCTGATCCGGGATAGCATAGAATAGCGTATAAAAATAAGTGGTGATTTTACTTTGAGCCGGAGTATTAAGGTTTGTATCTGATTTTCAAACTATGTATCTGAGAATTAATAAAAATAATGAGATGTTGAGGGATTATTGAATCTACCACAGCTGTGTTATTTACGAGGTAAGATGTACCACTTACTCTTTTTCCATGGGTATCGTACGAGTTGTAAGAAAAGGCAGTCTTGAAAATGTGAAACACCACGAAAATATGAAACTGAAATTCACTAGTCTGGTGACGGATGTAGTGCCTCAAATGCCAGACTTGGCATTGGCTGGACTGTTTTAAATAAAACGTTATCGGATTTTATCGCGCCTTTTTAAATGTTTTACCAAACTATTTTTATTTCCCGACGTTTCTGATGCTTTACAGCATCCACGGATGGACTCGGATGGACGGTCACGGGGGACTGCAGTCCTGTAGTGCAGTACGGTAAGGATATAAAAATAGATTGTAAAACTAATTATAAACGATAAAATCCGAAATAATTTACTTAAAATAATAACCAGTAACTTTACGGACTGATCAAAATATTATCTTATAGAGATATCGCTGTCTTAGCGTCCAAAACAACAGTACTATATAGTTACATAGATAAAAAGATAAAATTAATTATATTGTATAAATACCTTCACGCAATTACCAATACAGGGGTAGACAAAGGTCTAGTCTACTACAGTTAAGTCCCTTCGATCCACCTTCCACCGAAGATATTTTCGAGACAAGGTGACACGTGCTCACCATCGATTGCACAGTGTGTAAGCATAGATAATATATATATATATATATATATATATATATATATGTATATATATATATATATATATATATATATATATATAACATATATATATATATATATATATATATATATATGTATATATATATATATATATATATATATATATATATATATATATATATATATATATATTATCTATGCTTATACTAAAAGACTTTCGATAATTAACATATCTGCTGTCTCAGCCTCTTCGATGAAAGAATGAATCAAATAAATTATCAAAATTATCGAAAAAGTTCTTAACTTATATAAGATGACTGGCTTATCCAATAAATAAATAGACAGAACTTTCAAGATAGCCAGTGGTTGTATGACCCAGAATTTTAGTCAAGAGACACGAGTTCGATTCCCAGGTGGCAGGCTCGTATCAATGGATTTTAAACTTATATACAATTGATATCTGAGCTTGGACATAGACTGAGGTGAAACACCACCGTCACGTTGTCCCGAAGCATCTTCCAGTTGAAGGTGGGTCGAAAGGACTTAATTGTACAGACCTCTGTCTACCCCAGTACATTGAATGAAGGAAAAAAGGTCATAACTTTCTTTTTGAAGATAGCGTAACTTAGAAATATATAAACAACTAGTATAATAATTACTCTAAGCCCAAAGTATGTATCATAGCTAGGAAACAGAAACAACGAAAATGCAAACAACACCTAGACACAAGAAAATGCAGAAAAAGTGCCGTCCGTCGGATAATCGAATCGTTAATCTTTGAATAATAAATCCTTCCTAATCATATCATTATCATAACCGCCACCAAATACCCACTGCGTATAGGCTTCATCCGTGTCAAAGGGTTTACCATAATTACCACAATATAAATAACATTTTGCAACTGACACCGCTGTCTGTCACCGGTATGCTGAATTTAGGTCTTTTATTTTTGAGATGGTCCTTCGCCGTCCATTAGTCGCCTTGCGTTTTAAATCTCACAAAATCGAGAGAAATTAGATTGTGGTATATTCTTCCGCCGTAACGATACGGCAAACTAAACTTTACTAATTAAAAACTTTGTAAACACTAAGAACGCTATTAATCTTCGTCATTGACGAAGATAACAAATTAACACGAACCTTCAACGGTAATTAACACAAAACTCAAACGTTAGCTAAATACAGACTAGTTGTCATCAGTCAATATTTAGAATACCTAAATAAGATAAACATTTGGACCCTTTATTTGTTACGACTTGTACGTCACTGCATTTTACGTAAGGAGTTGAAGTTCTAGCTCTTAGGAGCGTCCGGGTCTGGCGAATGCGCGGCTCGCGCGCTGCACGCGTGCAGTTTTCTATAATAATTATTGAGCGCGCCTTTGGCGCAATTGACCCAAAAGGTAACACAGTGCGCGCGAGCCCTGGAAACCGCAAGCAGGTTGCATGCAAGCAGTTCCATATATCTTTTGGTAAATTTTCAAACCATTTTATTTGTACCTCCATAAAATAAATTTAATATCTTTACGTAATTCCCAATACAGGGGAGTAGACAGGTCTAATCTAAACAATTAAGTCCTTTGACCCACCTTCCACCGAAAGATAATTTCAGGACAACGTGACGGGTGGTGAGGCCGTCGCCGTCTTTATGTCAAACCAACAATATAATTGGTACATAAATTTTTTGAAAAACCCATTGGTTCGAGCAGGATCGAACTCGATAACAGATCGATATTCCGTACTACCACTCCGGCTATCGTGACTATTGTCCACTCCATGTTAATACATATTCGGCCTTCGGCAATAAGAAATAAACAGAGCGAGTGGACTGGGGGAGAAAATACGCGAGGCCTGCTAGGTGCTGGCGCGCGCCTTGCGCGCTCTGTTGGTTGGCCTGCGAGCGTCGCGCGCAGGCGCAGAAACGGCGCGCAAACTTCATCTGAGCGAGCTAACGCGCAGATCATGATCGCCGCGCGGTCGGTACGTTGTTACGGGAACACGGTTAGCGCATTCCACTGGAAACGTTCGTGCTCTACATTGTATGTTTCGTTTGTCATAATCCTTAGTACAAATAAGATCACCAACACATTAAAATGGTCTCTAACGATATCATGTACATAATGTATCTACAGACATAATGTTCAGTATACATCACAAGATGTCTATTGTTACACCTTGGGTTATACATTCATATATAAACATATATAACCAGGGACAACATCACATACATTGTTCCGATTCAATGTAAGATGCTAAAGCTATATATATATATATATATATATATATATATATATATATATATATATATATATATATATATATATATATATATATATATATATATATATATATATATATATATATTATCTATGCTTATACACAAAGACCGATGGTGAGCACCTGTCACCTTGTCTCGAAAATATCTTCGGTGGAAGGTGGATCGAAGGCAATATAGAAAAACTAGATGGACTACTGAAGTCACAGAACATGTGTTCAGTTTTGGGTTCTGCTTATTTTTAATCCGACACTCAAATTCAACTCAAAATTCAACCACAGGTTAATATTAACTTTGAGTATACATAGGAGGATATTTCCCCGACGACCTCCGTGGACGAGTGGCGTAAACACTGGTTTTCAAGGCGTCGCCATCACGAGGTCGCGTTCGATTCAGTCGAGGTCAATGTAGAAAAACCACTTTTCTACATTTTCTCGTGTTTATGGTGTCGTTGTTTCCAGTTCCCCATACCTCAAGAGCTTTAGCATCTTACATTGGAATCGGAACAATGTATGTGATGTTGTCCCTGGTTATATATGTTTATATATGAATGTATAACCCAAAGGGTGTAACAATAGACATCTTATGATGTATACTGAACATTATGTCTGTAGATACGTATGTACATAGCAATGATATCGTTAGGAGACTATTTTAATGTACAGATCTTATTTGTACTATAAATTATGACAAACAGAAACATACAATGAAGCGAACGTTTCAGGAATGTTAACCGTGTTCCTCAAATTTGTGAATGCACCGACCGCGCGGCGATCATGATCTGCGTGCAAGCAGCTCATACCATTTTAAGTTTGCGCTGTTTCTGCGCCACGTACTTGACGCTCGCAGGCCAACCAACAGGCGCAAGGCGCGCGCTAGCACCTAGCAGGCCTCGCGTATTTCTTCCCCAGTCCCACTCGCTCTCATTTTATTTCTACTTATTGCCGAAATGAATATGTATTAACATGGGTGGACAATAGTCACGATAATGAAAAGGTGGTAGAATTGGTCGGAATATCGATTCAAGTTACCCATTCGATCCCCAGGCTCAGACCAATGGGTTTTCAAAAATTTATGTACCAATTATATTGTTGGCTTGGACATAAAGACGGCGACGGCCTCACCACCTCGTTGTCCTGAAATTATCTTCGGTGGAAGGTGGGTCAAAGGGACTTAATTGTTTAGATTAGACCTCTGTCTACCCCTGTATTAGGAATTACGTAAAGATATTAAATTTATTTATGGAGTCTTAAATAAAAATGGTTTGAGTTACCAAAATATATGGAACTGCTTGCATGCAACCTGCTTGTTTGCGGCTCGCGCACTGTGTTAACCTTGGGTCAATTGCGTAAAGCGGCGCGCCTAATAATTATAGAAACTGCACGCGTGCAGCGCCTGAGCCATTCGCCAGATGGACGCTCATAAGAGCTAGAACTTCAACTCTTACGTAAAATGCAGTGACGTACAAGTCGTAAATAATAAATAAAAGGGTCAAATGCTTATCTTATTTGAAATTATTCTAAATATTGACTGATGACAACTCAGTCTGTATTTGGCTAACGTTTGAAGTTTGTGTTAATTGCATTGAAGGTTCAAAGTTAATTTATCTTCGTCAATGACGAAGATTAATAACATTCTTAGTGTTTACAAAGTTTTAATTAGTAAGTTTAGTTTTGCCATATCGTTACGGCGGAAGAATATACCAATCTAATTTCTCTCGATTTTGTGAAGTTTAAAAAATGCAAAACCGACTAATGGACGGCGGGCGACCATCTCAAAAATAAGACCTAAATTCAACATGGTGACGAACAGCGGTGTCAAGGTGCAAATATTATTTATATTGTGTAGTAATTATGGTAAACCCTTTGACACGGATGGGGGCCTGTAACTGCGGCGTGGTGGGCGTGTGATTAGGGTTGTGTTCAGATGGCTGATTCGATTGTCGACAGACGGCGCCCTGCTGCGTGCAGGCGGGTGTTCATTTTCGTTGTTTCATTCTAATATATGAGCAAGTGATTATACTGGTGTTCTCTGTTCTGAAGACCCGCCATCTTCAAAGGATTGACCTTTCGCTTCGTTCAATGTGCTGGGGTGAACGGGGTCGTGGTCCTTTGTTCCTGCTCCGGGCCACGGGACGACGTAACGGTGGTGGTACCTCGGTGTCGGCCTGCGGTATCAGCATGGATGACCTGACCTGCCTGAAGATCGAGCTGTTCGTGCGGTCGCGCTCACTCGGCCGAAAGTTCTGTCTATTGTTGACGGATATAAGCCAGTCATCTGTGGGGCTTTCGTGTTCGATAAAATGTAAGGTGTAATCGATAAATAGAATCTTACATTTTGGTGCAACCTTATGAAATAGTTTCGTCACGTATGTGGCAAATAGGAAGTATCTTTACAGCTACCTGCAGGCATTTCTCGAATCACATATTATAGTTTCCAGGAAATTCGAAAAACTGTGTCTTTTTAACCATTTACTTGCTACTAACTTTCGTAAGACTTTTTTTAACAACATTCAATACATACAGATACAGATATTTATACATTTTTTCATTGTAAATAAAATTAAGAAAATGTATATATTTATATAACGTTCAGTACACTTTTAATTAATATTAAGTAACTACTTTATCTAACACCCAAAAAAACTGAGAAGAAATTATCTTACCTTCGGATATGGTTCACAAAATCACAAGTTATCGCATATCCCCAATAGAATACTACCCACATACAATTGGCATTAGCATCTCCGTAAAGATGTTCTGTAACTGCTCCGCTTGGAAAGCGGACTGTCAATCGTAGTACCTTGTTCATGACTAACATGTTTTAAAACACTTGACATACAATCAATATTTTGACTTTGTCCGCATATGTTACTGAGCGTAATCAGTCTGTAATGTCGATCAGATTCATCAAGTTGGTTATCCTGCCATATGCTGGTCGCTACACAGTGTCAAATTCTATTTCCCATAGACGCCTTTTATGACGCCCGAGGAAGAAAGCATATCTGCGTAGCGATGAGAGGATGTAACATTCTTCGGCGTAAGAACCACACTAATGCATACACGCCGAAACTCACACTAGAGCAATATAATACCCCTGACAATTACCTATACAATACCTATAAAATATATTAAAATTACTTTTCATTATGTTAATGAATTTTATGATTGATGTGATTTAAAAGTTTAAAGAAGTAAAATCTACTACAAATGTTACAATCACAGTGGTAGAGATAGAACACTAAGAAACCAACAGATATCTTTAATATTTGTAACATTGCTGATCATTTTTTTACCTTGATAATTAATTCATGTAATATGCTTTAAAATCAATAAAAAATTGCGTCGATATAACTAAAATTTAATTATGTGTTCGTATCTACAATTGTGTATTCAAATTTTAAAACACTTCATGAAATAATAATTTTACAGGCCGGCTCGACCGGGGAATTACCGACCTCACAGAATACCGGCGTGAGTAAAGTCTAACAAACTTCTGCGTTTCGTCTGGTGAGTGCCGGTAACCGGAGGCCGTACCCCCTCCCCAAAATCTGGGGACTCTGGAGCTAATATCTATATGCCTCTGGTATTGCAGGTGTTCATGGGCAGTTGTAATCACTTACCATCACGTGAGCCGCCTGCTTGTTTGCCTCCCTCTTCTATAAAAAAAAAAACTTCAAATGTCTCTTATTACAATATACATTTAAACTTAAGAATTGGCATATGACTCCTTAAATAATAACCGCTCGAACACACATAAACGTAAAACATAAAGACACTTATTACTAAACTAATAAGACAATAATCAGATCAGAGACTTGTATGCGTCCCTTCAATTTAAGTATTACACTTAGTAAAACCGAATAGTTCAGAATTTAAATCAGGACACTGGAGTTCGATCAGTAATGAATTGTCTGATACTACTATATTATATACATAGATATTGGTAATACTTGATGATAAATTATATGCATATTTGTTTAACTATGTACAAGAAAACGTATATATATTATGACAGTCATGTTATATAAATGCCCGAGGTACAGAGAATTTTTTTACTATCCTACAGAAAGATTGAGTTTTAGTATCATTTAGGGTTTTCTCTACAAATGAAAACCTAGAATATATTCAAACGTTTCTCGGTATAATTTTATTTAATGTCACGACGGTGAGTAACTACATAAGTGCCTTTTGCCATGTAGCAAGTCGTAGGGAGTAATTTGAACCGCATTGTTCCTCAGAAGCTCACTGGATCCGCTAGTTTGAAAAATACACTTCCATTTTATTTATACCACTGCAGTTTGAGATAAATTTAAAGAAATGAAACTACTTTAAAAGCAGCAACTAATTATGAGTTTGTCCACTTCTCTACTGGATTTTAAAATGTCACTTAGGGGCAAGTAAGAACGTTGTAATCGCCATTTATGCTAAAATCATTGCAAATCAACACTTTAACAAATCCTTAGAAAACATATTCCATATTCCTTTGAAAACATATTTAATAAATAAATAGTTTTTGTTACAAATGAAAGTAAAGAATCACAACCTGATAGCCAAGTTGAGAGAAACCTTTGCTTACCGTGCCTTCGAATTCGGGTTGCGAATTTGAATTCTGCTAGGAGCAAATATTTGTATTATGACGGATCATGGATTTTTATATGAATACATGAATATTTAACTATTTTTATATTGTACTATAAATTCTATATTGTTCTTTTGTACCGTTACCTCGGACATTAAGATGACGATAAGACCGATAGTCACCACCTGTCCCTTTGTCCCAAAAATCATTTAACGGCGAAACTTCAGTCGAAGGAATTTCATTATGCAGTCCTTTGTCTACTTCAGTATGGAAAATAAGGTTAAAGTAAAAAAATGGTAAAGTAAGTTAATAAAAATATTTCCACGGTATTCCTCAAAACTGGGGTAGACCGAGGTCCAGGCAATTAAGTCCTTTCGACCCTCCTTTCCCCGAATACATTTTTCGAAACACCGTGATATAAATCGTACAGAAGTTTCGAAAAAACTCATTTACACGAGCCTACCACTTGGGGATTGAACTCTTGACTCAAATTCCGACTACGATTAGGTAAAATATTAATAAATAAATAAATATCTTCACGCAGATCCCAATACAGGGGTAGACAGAGGTCTAGTATAGACAATTAAGTCCGTTTCACACCTTTAACCGAAGATATTTTCGGGACAACGTGACAGGTGGTGAGCCCGTCGCCGTCTTTATGTTTACGGCAACGATATAATTCGTATATAATTAACTTATGTACGAAACAAGCTATAGAAAAACCCATTGAGACGAGCCTGCTACCTGGGGATCGAACTAGGGTCTCTTGACGTGAAATTCCGACCACACATCCACTCGGCTATCGCGACTTTATACAGTATATCAAATGATACGCCTAATGCAAATTGTATTATGCTTGAGTTTGTTTTAATCTGTCACAAAGCCTCTGTAGTCACCTAACTCCTGTGAACATTGTAAATAAACAGTGTTGAATATAACACCGATACTCTAGAAAATGTTCGCAATAGTTTTACGGACTATTAACCATTTTGGCTTTAATTAACTATAGAAACTTTGTAGCTTACCAAAAGCATGCGGTTGCGGACAGCAATTTTTTACGTAGCATAGCGATAAGAGAGCACGTGGTGCACTAATGGCTTTAGTCCTCGATAAAATTCTAATTTATTACTTTGTTAATAGCCAACAAAGATTTTAAAATAATGTGGCGATTTAATATAGTAGATGTAATTTTTGTTAAGCTATGGATTTTATTATCAATAAGTTTTGTTCAATTCAATTTTAATACTTAAAAATTAAGAAAGATCATAGAATATAATAGAAATTTCTGCACCTACACACAAGTATTTTGGATATTAGTTTAAATGATAAAATTATTATTATTTTAATTCTTTTATATTATTCATAAAGCGAAACTTGCGAACATAAACCGCTTACGGCAATAATTATATTTTTTGTCTTTGGTCTAGACTACATCAATTAGATACCTAATTGATTTTTTGGACATTCTTACTATAATTCTTTCTTACTATTTTTTGGGCAAATTAATTATTGATTTGAATAAAATTTTATAAATAGTAAATTAACTTTTATTGCTCCAAGGATAAAACAAACAGTGGAGTGTAAATTTGTTTGAACTTCCTAATCTGACAGATGTTAATAAACAAAATAATATCTCTCGATACGATAGCCGAGTGGTTCGGTGAACGGATTCGAGTCCAGAGACAAGAGTTCCCCATGAAGCTCGTAACGATGGGTTTTTTCAAAAACTTAGACGTGTGGCGATCTTCAACCAGCTTACATTTCCGGTCAGCTTAGTATAGAAAACACTTTTTCTATATTTTCTCGGATCAGGGTGTTTGTGGTAAATTCCTTGTTTCTGATTCCATAATTCAAGTACTTAAGCTGCTTACTTTGGGATCAGAGCATTGTATGTGATGTTGTCTCAGTCTATGTATGTATTTATACAAAGGTAATAATATTTATGTAAATAATAAATAATTTAATAATATTTGTATCGTTGGCTTTGTCGTAAAGTCGGCGACGGGCTCAAAAAATGTAATCGGTGGCAAAGGGTCGAAAAGACTTAATTATTTAGACTTCTGTTTACCCCCGTATTGGGATCGGGGTGAAGGTATATCTCTCAAAAATATATTTCTTAGATAGAAATATACTTTGGTCTCATATGCCACTACTGCTGTGATTTGTATTTGAATAAAACGTAACGAAGTAAAAAACATTTTGTTAAAATTTAATAAAAAATTCGATAAAATCCGAAAACCATTTTGTTTAAGATCTGTTCGCGTAAATACAAGAAATCAAAAATAACGCATACATTTACTATCAAAATTAGTACAAATTAGGTTTGACGATTAAATTCCTTTGACTCATTTGATTCTGACTAAAAATATAACTCATAAAAGCAAAAAGTTGTCATTTTAGTCGTTTAACTAAAATTTGTTCTCTTCTTTCTTTTGTGTCCCTAATTCTACTGGAATACAACCGACAGCTCTTCTTATATTCCACGAGTCTTCGTTTGTTAGTAATAGCTTACTTATATATCAATAGCTGAAATTAACAAACATATAAAAGTTGTTAACAGAAACACGAAAACTGCCGAGAATATGAATAATGAATAGATAGTTAAGAGGAAAATGTTGATAATACCATTGACTACCGACAAATGGCGAAATGAACATCTTGAAAAATACCAAAATAAATGGTAACGAGCAGCAGTGTCAAAGATATAAAGTGTCTGGTACTGTGATCGCCAAACCGCTTTCCAATCATAGCGATTAAAGAAAATCAATTCATATTTTTATAAGAAAGACTTTTCAAAGTCTCACTTCCATTAGTGGTTAATTAAAGTAATGCAATAATGGCGTTTAGTAATTTAATGATGTTTGTAATTGTGAAATGAAGAAAATCAACTCTGTGGCTACATACATGGCAGGTGATTTTTTTGTTAAACAAAATTAATATTTAATTCCCTTCTATAACGAAGGTAAAAGAAAATCCCGAAGTTTGTTTTCGTAATCTTAATACCGTTGTCAAGTTTAATAAAGTTTTCACCTTTGTGGCGATAGAAATTTCAAGTAGAACTCTTCTGAAGCACTTGCACTTCCGTGTATGATAAAAAGTAGTGAGATAAATATTAAAAGATTTCTGATGTTTGTTTAAGATAAAAGTTTTACCATAAACAAATATTTTATTCGTTGTTATTTAATTCCAGTTCTTAAACAATTTTTAATATGTCTTCAGATTCGGGTAACAATACAAAAAAAAATAGTGAGGTAATTCAAAGCCCGCGACGCAAATGCTAATTAAAGGGTCAAAGTGCTTAATTTTGATCATCCAACTCTTACGAAAATTTGTAACGTCTGTATCGAAGCCAAAACAAGTCCCTTTGAATGACATAATTTTCATTAATTACTAAGAACGAGAAGAAAGAAACGATTGTTATTAGGTAATACTAGCTGTCTACCGCACTTGCTCGCGGTTTAATACTCAACGCGGACCCCTAATTATTTTCTAAATTAAAAGTAGCCTAAGTTACTCCTTATAGCATCAGTTATCTGCCAGTGAAAGCCCCGTCAAAATTAGTCCCGACATTTCAGTGATTAGCCGGAACAAACAGTCAGACAGACTGACAAAAATTGTAAAAAATATTTTGGTGTATGTGACGTATACATTCATATGTAGCAAAAATGGTTACTTCAATGTTACAAACAGACACTCAATTTTTTAATATGTACAGATTAGGTAACAGGATTTGCTGGCTGGCTATATTGAGAAGACAAGATATTACTAACGACATATTCTGCTTGAAATTTGGTCTCTCTGGTCTCTTTGCTTGAGAATCTAATAGTTGATACAGTGGTAGTAGTTTTCATAAATAATAAACTATATCTTCTTCACCTGTTGCGCTAACAATAGATTACTTTCTGTTGTGTCATTGATTTTCTTTGTTAACAACATTTACTGTGCTCCCGTCTTGATCTAGTACGAAAAGATAGTCTGCATAATGGACGCACCGAAGGATCGTGTGAAAAACAATAAGACGACCTGAAGTCGACATCAGTAGACATTAACCGGTTTGACCGTGGGACATGTTTATCACAAAACGAACGACTATCGACAAGTTAAGAATTGACTATTTTCGTTAAAATCTGGATCTTGTATAAACTTAAAATAAGAAGAAATCGAAGAAAACGCGACTCCTGGTTACAAGAAAGTCGTAAATCGTAGCCGAGTTAATTATCTTAAGTTAATTCAAATTAAATTAACAAAACCGAAAATAAATCGTGAGTCGTAAAATCTTTATTTCAACTTAACATAAAAATAAATAAGTTCTATAAACATAAAAAATAGCAATTTTGAGTCGCGAGACCCGAGTTCAATCCCTAGGTGACAAACTCTAACGAATGGGTTTTTTCAAAAACTTACGTGCAATAATATTGTTGGCTTGGACATTGCGACGGCGACGGGCTCACCACAGGTCACATTGTCCCAAAAATATCTCCGGTGGAAGGTGGGTCCAAACGACTTGATTGTCTAGACCTCTGTCTACCCTGTACTGGGAATGGCGCCAAGGTATTTTGTAGGAGGAATTCCTCAAGCCTTATATGCATTATGAGTGTTTTAACTATTTTTATTTGTTATTTAGGTGTTTGCGAGTAGAAGTCATCGTCTAATGCTGCTGAACTGATGATATCACTGCACTCTTTAAGGGTAATATATAAGATAAATCAGAATACTTACATTTAGTTCACAGAAAATACTTGTTAGATTGTTTATGGGCGATTAGAAACGTTTTGAACTGCAGTATTTTTAACAACACAATGGAGATTCTACAGACAAGTTCATTCATTTTATAATCACCAATATCCGTCCATGCCATCCGTCAATTACACCTACTAACCACGTATTAGTACCTCTTACTTTGTGCTATCAAAGTAGTATTATTGTAATAATGACGAACTTACATGATCTTATGCTAAAGAAATAGAACTATTGAATTCCTTAAATAAAGGAGCTATTATAATTTTAAACAAATGTTACTTTAAAGTTTTCGCAAACGATTTCAATTAGCTCTTAGCGCTAGAAATTATAGTTTGCTACGTAATTATTAGCGGTCAAAATTAAAGAAAATTCCAAGTTTTTTTTAATGACAATAACTCGTTACCTTCGACTATTGCAAAAAGACCTATGTTTCGTCTCAAGTTATGTTCCGTTTGTTTGTAAAAAACACGTGAAAATCTTTGAAATGTTTTTAGAGATGAATGTGACAAAAGAAACAAACATACAAACATAAAATAATTCTAAAATCGCTAAATTATGTTCTACTACTGTTTTATAGTCAATGGTTTTGTAGTTTTGTTATTTTTGTTCGAAAGAATAGAGTAGGATAAATAGTACAGATACGCCGGAGGGTACTGTTTCATTATATGTATTAGAACACACCGTGTGGAAGCGAAAGAATAAGGCCTCCTCTCTTTTCTCATGGGTGCCGTAAACGGCGACTAAGGCAAAGCCTTGGTAATTATTAAGTCACTTAAAAGTTACCAAATACGTAGTTACTTAGGCATTAATAATGATTAGTTTTGCCATAGAAAAACGTTAGTCATTACAAAGGTTTTTAATGCGTTTTCCCAGTTGGTTTCCCCAAAAATGGAGGAAAAATCATCCCGAAAAATTTCAGGCATAAATTCAGCAGACAGGCGGCTGGCAGCAGCATCTAAGCTGCAAGATTTCCAACTCGCTGGATGGTGCAATGCCACGCAGTGGACTTTTACATAATGAATAGAATACTGATAGGGTATTTAACACTTTCGCTAAGGTGATTAATAGTATAAGCAGATTATACATGCCACAAACTCCACAAATAATTTTGAAGTGTTGGGCTAAAGAACTAAACTGTATGCATTTGTAACTACCCCAATATAGAGAATACGTGAAAATATAAAAAATAAACGAATGTATTTTTATACAGTGTTCTAGTGTAATTTCGTAGATTACGTGAACGGAATCAACATTAAAATATTTGAATGAGCCTTGACTTAGTTAACATTATTACGCATCGCTACATTCATTAAGAGACGTGCCCAGACGATAGAAGCAACGTTAATTCACGTGGACTTGAGGACGGAAATCCGAGTTTCCTAACAAGATTTTCGTTATGATCCAAATTGAAATATTACTTAAATATTACTAACTTTTGATGTAGGTATACTGGAAATATTTACAAATCAACTACTGTAGGTTTTCCTTTGGCTAAAAACACGGTTTGTAAATGTATATGGAGAAATATCTTGAAATTTATTTAATAAAAAGTCACGATACTCGTGTGGTTAAGTGCTCGGAATTCGAATCAACAGACCCGAGTTAATCGTCAGGTGGCAGGCACGTACCAAAGGGTATTTTATTGTCTAGACCTCTGTCTACCCCTGTATGGGGAATGGCGTGAAGATATTTTTTTAAGTTTTATAATATACATATATACATTGATACATTGTGTAAAAGGATCCTGCCATGGTACCCGTAGAAAAAAGAAGTTCTATGTATCGAGGAAAAAGGAAGAGCAAACAATAAAGTAATACTTAATTTTATAAATAATATCAGTAACATTGCTGCTGGCAGTTAGTTAAAAAATATTTCCACGCCATTCCCAATAGAGGTAGATAAAGGTCTAGACAATTAAGCCCCTTCGACCCACCTTCCACCGAAGATATTTTGGGACAACGTGACAGGTGGTCGCCGTCGCCCGTCGCCGTCGCCCGTCGCCGTCGCCCGTCGCCGTCTTTATGTCCAAGCCAACAATATAATTCGTACATAAGTTTTTGAAAAACCTATTGGTACGAGCCTGCCACCAGGGGATCAAACTTGGGTCTCTCGACTCTAAATTCGGACCACCCAACTACTCGGCTATCGTGACTTCTGAGTAAACGAAAAGTTTTTTGGATTGTGTATTTAAAATTTATTTAATTTTGTGTTAAAATTCTATTTTCGCGTAGGTAGATCATACACAAAATGGTATTTATTTAAAATGTAAAATAGATAAAACTTTTTAAAATGTCTCCTGAGTGTAATCGTGAATAGAGCACTGGTTGCATATCAAGGCCATTTTTAAGGCGGTAAGATTTATCTGAGCGATATCACCAAGTTCCCTTAGGGGAGAATTCAATTTACCTATAATACCTACTTTAATGTAAAACTTACAACCGTAAACATTCGTAGTGAAAATAATGTTAAAAAATGTAATTAGCAGTTTTTTATGCAGCGTATACCTGCTATATACGTTGCCTAAGTGTATACACGTTGCCTAGTAGGAAGGAGCGTTGCGGTACGGTACGGCAGAATTTTTATTTTCAAACCCAATCGTTTTCAGTAGATTTTTTAAATTCTTATTAATCTAATAACACTTTTATTGAAAGAGCTTGCCTACGTAGCGAAATAAGTAAATAAAAAATACTTTCATATCTATTTGACATTCAATCAGAACACAAGATTTGATGAACTTCAAAAGCAAAATCAACTTACCGCAGACGTTCTCTAACCGCAGCCCTTTGAATACGAGATCCTTTTGTACGCAGTTGTCTTACTTATTATAATTTGCTACATTCGACGCTTATTTCAGAGATTTTAGTAACATTATACGATTAAGTTGGGAATTAAATCTAGAATTTACTATACTAATACAAGGATTTACTGTAATTTTCGAAATTTTAGAAACAATATTTGTAAAGGTGTACAGGATAATATAATTATTATCAATACAGTATATTAGGTATTGTTTCATTGTTTTGATTCCGAAGTATGAGTATATTAAATTCTATATATATACTAGTCCAGAGTAACATCTCCTAATTAGATGACAAACAAATCTAGCAATCCATTTCATATATATTTTAACTGTTCGAGGTTATACATAATTATAGTGACTACAAATTACATATACATGTTATACAATCTGTGTGTGCGTCTAAATCTGGAGAATGCGCCTAAGGCGAACCGCTCGCGTGCCTGCTACGACGCGATAGCCGCGCGCGTACACACCTCGCCCTGCGCGTACCAATTAATTCGCTAAGTTCGTCACTTACTGCCGAGTATTCGTAATTCGTAAAGCATTCTTCTTCGTAAGACTACGCCTTCTGCAAGGCCTGCGAAATATTTAATTTGAATGAATATAAATATTTCCTTTTTTTTCTCGCTTTTTTTAAACAAGTTTTGCGAGACATCATAAAACAGGTTTTGTTAGATCCAATTCAAATAAAGAGTAACACGTAGTCATTTCAATTAATACGATCAGGTTTTTAATTTAAAATGTGAATTGGTAAACGAATAGGGGTTGCCTATACAACGTTTTACTTTTCATCAGTTTTACTCGTCTCATTATTATTTTAGTTAAATAATTTGGCTGTCACATTCAGGGAACTTCAAATAAATAAACACTACAATTATATTCCCCAAGAGCACTTCATTCATATTCTATTGATTCTAAGTGAATAAAAACTCAGCATATAATTAAGGAAATGTTTAAAAAAATTTCAATAGCGCGATTTAGGACGTTGTTGTGTGTTTCCTCAAGTGTCCACCTCTATTTCCAATCTAACTAATTCTAATTTGAAAACATAGACGTCGCTATCATATTTTTTTAAACTATTTTTATCTAGTTACCAGAAAGACACGGATACCGTTGTTGCCGAACGGTGCCACGGTTCGGCAAAGGTCGCAGGTTCGAATCCCCCCCGTGTCAGTTGAAATATTAAAAACAATTTTTTCTCTTTAATTTTATAACGTAAAGTTCAGCGTAACTTATGTGTGCAAGAGTGTCAAACGCCCAGTGCCCTACTTACTTCTATCGATTATTTTCTTCAGACAAGTACGTCTGAGTATTCAAAGAAGAGTATTCCCTTGACCTTCCCTTCTTTAAGCAACTTGTTCATCTGATTTTCAAAAGAATGTCTCGAACTACCTAGACCCTTTTTAATGATTATTTTCACGATGGATATTGTCTGCGCCATTGGTTTTCACTCATTCGTGCCGTTTTGCGAATTTCTTCATTTCAATTTCGGTTCAGTCTTTCAGAAAACCGAGATTTCCTTTTTTTCGCGCTTTTCAATATAGTCTTCAGAATACTTTAAAGTATCCTAGGCAGAGCATCACTAACTTATAATAAACCTTAATCAACAAATTAATTTAATTAGCAAACCTTTAATTAACAATATATTATAAACATAAAATTACAATAGTCACAAAACCACATCACATCGTCTTATCATATTACTAAATAAATAGTAATATTTAAACAAAAACCATGGTAAAGTATGGATATTGTCGTCCGCCTCACAATCAATGAGATTATTAGAACCTTTGGAGTGTTGCCAGCGCCAATCCAAAAAGGATAACGAAGGCAACTGGCTACAGGCCAGGAAACGCATGCTAGGAAATTTTAAGACAAGTAACGAACATATCACTAAAATCAATGTAGAAATTTCACTTGTCAAATGTTGTGTTTTTTTTTTGATACATTTTATATTTGTAATTTCTTTAATAGTAAGGAAACAACCGAAAAATGGATATGTATTTACAAAACATTTGGAGATTGGAGCGATTATGAAATACACGAGACTATTGCCCACAATTTTAAGCCACAATTCTAGACAAATATATTTTAAGTTTTTCATATAATTAAGTTTTTTCTTATACTTTAGTGAATATACTATTGCCTCTAGTAAAAAAGTACATCCTTCTTTTAGAACAAAGCTTAGCGATAACTTGTAAGGTAATAATTTGTGAGTTTGTTTTGTAAAATTACCTTTATGAATTTACAATCAAGTGATTGTTTAATAGATCTATATAATAACAGGGAAGTGCTTATAATTTCTCGGCAACTGCCAAATATTTCGTTAATCCTTAAGGGTACATTTGGCAATAATCCAAAAGCCACAATCATTTAGTCCTTATTTGATTGTTTAACAAGGTACTTACGTTAAAACAGTATACAAATGAACATAATATAAAATAATAAGAATGTATTAACTTTATTTATAAAGATTAGACGAATTCTTTAGACAAAAGTGTTTAACAACTTTAAAATTATTTTTAAACTAAAAGCTGTATAGGATGCAAGAAAACATAATATTAACTTAAACAAAATAGTAACAATTACTTGGCGAACGTAGAAATGTACTTAAAATGAGTGTACATTTTTCTACACTAAAAATAGTAAAAAAAAAATACTTAAAAAACAAATAAATCGTCTTTGAAAATAACAAAGACTTTCTTAGCAAAACGCACAATGTAATAATTTCATAAAAATATTCTAATAGCACTTTTTATTCGTTGAAGACTGTGCCGATATAGCAGCGATTTAACAGCCTGAATGTAATTATAATGTCAAATAAATCAACACTTGGCGCCGAATTTAAGAACATCAGTTTGTACTGTTTATTGGAATATTTCATTCAAATTATTAAGTAATAAATTTAGGTTCGAAAATAATTTAAAATTTTTTATGAAGGCAATTTAATTAATAATATGTTGTTTTTACTTTTATTTATTAAGTTACATTTTTTAATTTACTTTATACACCCCAATAATATGGTGGTAAGAAGTCTAGACGATTTAACCCTTACCACCAACATGTAACCGAAGGTTATTTAGCGTTTTGTACACAGGTTTAAAAAACCTTCAACCTGGAGTTCATACTAGATTCTCTTAATTTGAAATTTGAACACCGCCGGCTGTGCTGTGTGTTATATATATTTTAAAGAGATAATAGCAATGCTGTAGACTTTAATAATGTTACAAAAATATTGAATTTATTCTATGAATTAATTCAAATGAAAAATGAAATATCAAAATGTTAATTGTTTAATCTATATTTATGTTTTAGCAAATATATATGTATTGCTTGCTCTTATAATCCTAGTAGTTTTTTTTTCAATTACATTAAAACAAAGACTTCGTTAATTACTTAAAAATAGAACTCTAAAGATTCTGTAAATTATTAATTTATTACTGCAATTAGGTTGGTTATTATCAAACTTTGGTTATTAATATAACTCTACGAGGTTACTAAAATTGAGATAAGACATGGTTGCACGCCCCTGAGAAATAATTCAGCGTTTATTAGATAGCATTATAAAAAGTGTTCACATCCACCCACTAAGAAATATACTAATTTTTTTTAACAATGACACATGTGATTTAGTCTACCTTATTTTATTTCTTGTTTATTAGTCTTACTTACTTACTAAAGACCTGTAATAGTTCGCTGCAAAATATAGGTATCTCCTTTAAGGAGGATTTGTCATAATCACAACGACTGACAAGTGGATTGACGATCGCTATAATACAACGCGGTTGCCATAGCCGCGATACCAATAATACATCAGCTTAATTTTGATCTAGTATTTTTCGAGATGGTTATCTATAGTTAATTTGCAAATTTTTTACCTCGATCTTACGACACGCACGAGAATACATGGGGTGGCAATAATCTAGCAATATCATATGGCAAATTTAATTTAATTCTAAAGTAAATTAGTTTTCCACGTGGCTATAATTTTAAACAAAAAGTGAAAATATAAAATAATATCCAAATACAAAAAAATATAAATATAGATAATATAAAAAGTGGAATAGTAATCGTAATCTGTATTAGTCAAAATGCATGGTATAAAGTGAAAATAGCGATAAGTTGTTAGTTCTACGACCTATGTGGCCGGTCCGTTGCCACTTCAACATGCACTTTTATTGCGGATGTCAGCGACCGGATTCTATCACACAGAGAAACACCGCGCATAGCCATTTCCACAGCACGTTGAACAACTTTAAGGAGTAAGTCAGGTTAGTTTAATTTTAGAACTCCGCGCTAACTTTTAAACCACGGGAAAAGCCGTAAATATTTAGTTTACTAGTAAATAAAAAATAACTAGATATCTTCACTGATATTCAAAATACTGGGGTCTAGAAAATTATGTGATTTCGTCCCTTCTTTTTCTGAGGCCAGTTTGGGACAACATGACAGGTTGTAAGCCTATCGCCTTATTACGAGTAATGTCGAAGATATCGGTATGTCGATAAACATTAATTTAGAAATAAATAATATATAAATAAATAAATATAAATATCTTCACGCAATTCCCAATACAGGGGTAGGCAGCGGTCTAGTCTTGACAATTAAGTCCCTTTGACCCACCTTCCACCAACCACCTTCTGGGTCTCTTGAGTCTAAATTCCGGCCACCCAACCACTCGGCTATCGTGACTTCTAATTAATTTATACATCTAAATACCAGTATTCACGATAGCCGATTCTATATTTCTATTGATGCCACAAATATTGGCCACTAGCCTAATTCGAACCTACTATAGCTTTGAAGGCAGTATTCTACCAAACAGGCAATCGGATCGTCGCGATATTTATGTGTATATGTACATATTGATCTAAGTTTTACTGGCATCGTATATATATTAAAAGGATAAAAATATATGACTGTTTTAAAAATATATTTTTATTGTACTTTAATTTATTAAAGTAAAACAATCGATTATTTTGGGATAAAAATTTTGAAAAGAACATATTAAAGACATTGTTTTTCAGTTTCGAAAACTTTGTATCGTAGGTACCACTGATGAGAGTATAAAGTAGCTTCTTTAGAACCAGGTTTAAATTATAACAAAGCCAGATGGCACTTCAAGAAGCTATTCTCGGGAAAGCAGTCCAAGTTAGCGTACCGCGAGTGTCGACCGCCGCAGGGAATTAAAATGAATTGGAATTAGGTCCTCTTTTAGAAATTTTAACTAACTGAATTTAGAGTAAGAATTAATCATTACTTTGTGCCCGTTATCGTAAGAGGTGGTTAGAAATAATGCCCTAATTACGGTATTATTGCCGTCAGGTGGCTGGAGTAATATCTTCAGTATTATCGAACCAGCAACAGAGTCTATGAACTCTGAAATTATTTTCTTTCTTCAGCTTCTTTTTAATGTAATAAGTTTTATTAACCTCGATTTCTATGGAATTTGAACTTGTAGAATATACTACACGTTTGTAATTAAAAAAAAATATATCTTCACGCAATTCCCAATACAGGGGTAGACAGAGGTCGAGTCTAGACAATTGAGTCCCTTCGACCCACCTTTAACCGAAGATATTTTCGGGACAACGTGACAGGTGGTGAGCCCGTCGCCGCCTCTATGTCCAAGCCAACGATATTCGTACATAAGTTTTTGAAAAACTCATTGGTACGAGCCTACCAACTGGGGATCGAACTCGGGTCTATTGACTCGAAATTCCGACCACCCAACCACTCGGCTATCGTGACTTTTGTAATTAATGCATATATGTTGCAGTATGGCGTCCAATAGATGAGGTAATATATGTACGTTCTTGTATCTTCTAAAAAGTGAATAAGGCACATAAAAGTAGCAAAGAGGTATAATAGCTACTATACATAGCTTGGATTACCTTACCTCACTACATTGCCTTTGGAAATTTAAAGTTAATAATAATACCAACTAACGCACTCTGCAACATTATATTAATTATGTAATTTATAAATTATAAACATTAGTCATACAGTCGATAGGAATATATGATTATTATTTAAAGTAATGCCGAAAGCCACAGCTTAGAGTATTTGGGAGCACGGATCAGAACGAGAATAAATCGGAGTCCTTACGTGAAGCAGTTTCTAAATGAATTGCAATCGCGACAAGTCGTAGGCGCTGATGACCATAGGGCAGGATCGTTTCTTGCTATATTACTATTAAATTTGGGAACACAGTCAGCGTTTTTGGTACTATGCTGCACAGAAAAGGGCTGTATAATTGTTGTACCCTTTACCTAGTAAGTATAGTAAATATACACATCATTTTGTTTCTGTAGGTTAAACATTAAGTCATGTTAAATGATTTCTTGTATTTACGCAAATGCTACACATCTTAAATAAAACGACTTTCGGATTTTATCGCATTTTTAATTAGTTTTTATCAAACTATTCTTACTTCTACACGGATGCTTTACTAATTAAAAACATGTTAAACATGTTAAATAAAATAAATTAAATTGGAGAAACAAATTTTACTATATACCAGTAAGTATTGCCATATACGAAAACAAACTTTAACTTCAACGTTATTTTAAGAGATTTAACATTGTAAGTAAGCTTACTTGTACAATTTTAGCAGTTTTGGTCGTTGGATGCAGGCAGTCCTTCGAGAAGTTTGTTTCATTGAAAATTTGCTTTATTTTCTGTTTAACTTACATCGTAATTTGGAAAAAGAATAAGTCGGTAAGTCGGCATACATTGTAAAACATGTTTTTAATGTGCAGACATTAAAACGTTAAACGCTTTGAATCGTTACAAGGTAAATATATAAAGTATTGATACAGAATCTTATTTATTATAAAGTATAAAATAAATAATAAATATCTTCACGCAATTCCCAATACAGGGGTAGACAGAGGTCTATTCTAGACAATGAAGTCCTTCGACCCACCTTCCACCGAAGATATTTTCCGGACAACGTGACAGGTGGTGAGCCCGTCGCCGCCTTTATGTCCAAGCCAACGATGAAATTCGTACACAAGTTTTTGAAAAATCCATTGGTACGACCAATGGCCACCTGGGGATTGAACTCGGGTGGTCAGTGCCACACGATAGCCGAGTGGTAGACTCGGCTATAGTTACAAAAAAAAATTAATAAAAAATTATATTTATTATAATTTCTTTATTAAAATTTCATTCATTTGATTCGAAATGATTTTTCGAAAAGAAAAGTATAATATTACTTGAAACTTTGGAAGTAATGAATAAAAATAAGTATGAATGAATATAAGTGTACATAAAATTTCTGAAATAATAACTGAATAGATAGTCAAATGAATATAGTCGAGTCATAAGACCCGACTTCGATCCCAAGGAGGTAGACTCGCATGTATTGATGTACAGATATGTATAAATAGGGACAACATCACAAGCATTATTCCGATCCCAATATAAGATGCTAAAGCACCTGAGGTATGGGAATCAAGAACGAAGGCACCACAAACATCCAGAGCCGAAGAAATGTAAAAAGAAGTGGTTTTTCCACATTGACCCGTCCGGGAATCGAGCCCGGGACCTCGAGAAGGCAACATCTTGAAAAACTTTGTTAACGCCACTCGTCCACGGAGGTCGTCAAATCGATGAGTTTTTTCAAAATTATGTACATTTTATATCGTTATCTTGGACATAATGATGGTAATAGATTGCTCACACTGTCACGTTGTCCTTAAATATGCTTCGTCACATGTGGGTCGAAAGTACATAATTATTTAGAGCTCTGGATACTCCAGTATTAAGTGCCCATCACTGTATTACTTAAAATTGGTCTGTTATATTTTGAGATTGGTTTTCAGGTATCGCTTGGTTACCATGAAAATAACCTATTGTATATCTTTTTCCCTTAAATTTTTACTAAACAGTGGCTACCAGTTTTATTGTTTAGGTAGAAAAAAATAGCGAAATATGCTAATAAAAGTTATTGAAGCGCACACTCTATCAAAATTTGAAGCCTCGTCAAAGCAACAACCAATGTTTTTTTACTTGGCAATATTCATATGAATATGAATAAGGTGGGCGCTACTTTTAATGATGTACTGGGCAAGGTAATAGTAAATTTTTCCTACTAACATATTTTCACATCCACAAAACTTTTTAAAGGTCTATCACTATTGCGGAATAACAATCTCGAAAATCCATACCAGTGTAAAACGGTTAGCCAATCTCCTTGCCATAGCCATATCTTACAGTTTTTAACGAGTCTTTTAGTAGAAATATGAAGAACCTGATTTAAAAGTTTGCTGTAAACGTGGCAGTTAGATCGACTTGATTTTAACTTAAAAATAACCCTTAGAAATAAATTAAAGAACTGTCTTACTCAGATTGGGCAGCCGTCATTACATGTTTTAGCAAGCAGTCAACTTCGTGATTAATTTTTTAAAACCAATTATCGTAACGGGATATTTCTTTATAAAAAATATGCTGCTGGGCGCGTTTTCTTCTCTCATTCGATTTTATCCTTAAAGATTCAAATTAAAGCGTAAAATAATTAAATAATAAAAGGTTTTAAGAATATAAAACCTTACTGCAGCAAAAGTTCTCAGTCTGCGGAGTTCTGTCGCAATATCAATAGAATCCAATTTATTGTGACACGTTATTTATTTTAACTTTTTTGTAAAATACGTTAGTAAACAAATATTTTTTTTCCAAAACTTCTAAACTAGCGCTTAAGTAGCAAACTAACAAATGCGTGACTATCTGTAAATGACGTAAAATGAAGTTTGCGCTATATATGAAGGTTGCGCTAATACTTTTAAGCTAATATATGACTCTTTACGGTCATGTCAATGTAACGGTGACGGGCTCACCATTTGTCACGTTGTCCCGAAAATATCTTCGGTGGAAGGTGGGTTAAAGGGACTTAATTGTCTAGATCTACCCTGTGTTGGGAATTGCTTGAAGATATTTATTTATTTTATAAAATATTACTCTTGTGCTACATTATGTTAATATGTTAAATATCGTATCACATAAATATTATAAGACTTTAGTCTCTATAAAAATGTGTTTGGATACATTATTTAGTAACCGCTAAAGCGTGTAACTTTGTCTACGCAAAATTTATGAAAATAAAACCAAAACTATGTTTAGTTAGGCCAAGTAAATTTCTGTCTCTCCGTCAATACTACTGAAGTACATGCTTGAATATACAAACTAACACGCAAGCAAAGAGACAGAAATGAGTTTTAAATATTGCAGTTTAACAACTATGTTATATATGCGGTTTGAATCCCGCCCGTGTCAGTTGAAATTTTAAACACTTGTTCTCTTTAATTTAATTAAGTAAATAAATCGTGAACTCAATTTCTATATTTTAATAACAATCTTAAAGAACTTCAAAAGATAAATGTTAATTTTAAAGAGCGTGCGTATATAAATTTTCCACGATTGCTTACAATTTTATTGGCTAACAAATACCCGCCTTGTTCATAAAATGCACTATAGTCATGTCAAAAGACTCATTTTCATGGTATTCCCGAGAGACATTGTAGCCATTGACGAAGCTTTCAAATGGAATACCGTGGCACTTTGCCGCTCAATACTGCAAGCCAATTGAATGTGAAAAGGCACGAGAACTTCGGAAAAGTAATGCTACAATAGTATAAGAATATTATACTATTGTATGAATATATGTAACCAAAAATACTGATGACCTGCTCTAGTTGGTAGTGACTTTGTCTAAGGAGTCACGGATTGTGGGTCTCGGGGCAAAAAGTTTGAGTGAAGAATATTAATGCTTGTACTGGAGTCATGGAGGTTTAAATGTATATGATAATTACATCATAACCAATGGCTGTAAAACATTCAATTTGAAGCATAACGCACGAGTAATCATGTTATGATAATTTTGTTAATATTAGACTTTACTGCTAGGCTCTTTTTTTATAACAATTTTTTTATAAATTGTTTCTTACACTTTACAACAATGCATTATTTCTTTAATTAATATTTTTATTAAATATTACTAAATAAAACAAATAATAAACAACGTGGTGTAGTGATATACTTTATACGAATTATTAAACAGCAATCGTTTGAATGTATACGGAACTCATGGCACTACTGCGACAAATGTAAATTTTGCAATTGAACTCACGATAGCAGGTTAGACATACCTACTTTACGACATTTTTATAAACTCCAGCTTCGTCGGATTTTTTCACATGTCCAAGTTTTGTTAGGCTTTTACTTTTACAGACTAAGGTATAACCAGCTACCCACTATGATCTTCCACAATAACCCATAGTGATACTATTATTTATTGTACCATGAGAAGCTATCTATAGTGACATAAGATGATAGCAATTTTCTTTAGTTACAGGAAAATTCATTTTATCTTCGTGGCTTATTTTTCATTTATCATAATATAGCGAGATTATCTGCAGAACATAAAACAAAAGAAATGTGAATTCATCAATCTTTTCATATATTCAATATCCGACAGCTGAGCTAATAACATAAACATACAGTAAGAGATGTTTAACACCTCTTACTGTATTCTGAATTGTGAAATGGAAATAAGTTACATATTTATGAATTCACATAAATTTTATAATGTGTAATTATGTAAAATGGCATAACAAAGTTGTGCTTATTCATATTATTCAAAGTAATTTGATTGGATCATACAATATATAAGAAAGGTAGATTACGATAACTCTGAAACCATACGGCCCCGAAACTTAAATTTTGTAAGGAATGTGCCCTTCGCCAAGTAGAGGTCAGCTTAGAACAGATTTCATAAAATTGTACCGGCGTCAATATAAAAATAAGTAACTTTTTCTAGCTCTACCTCTTATATTACGCATTTTTATTGATTTTAAAGCATATTTGTTATGCAGAACTTTTATGTGATTAAATTAAAGAAAAAAAATGTTTTTAAAATTTTCACTGGCAACGAACCGTGGCAACGCTCTTACCTCCGAGCCACCTTGTCTTACACGCATCTGTTGAAATTTTATATCTGTGTTCCCTTTTCATTACTTATGCCTGTTTTGACATCGGCGCCATCTATTATTGCTTTCGCAAGTGACAAGTTGACATTCTTGACTTTTCAGTTAGGTATTATCAATAAGATAATGCCAACAAATTTTTTATTACGCAATTTTTATTGATTTTTAAAGCGTATTTGTTATGCAGAACTTTTTTGTGATTAAATTAAAGAAAAAAAAAGGCTGAGGTCGCGGGTGCGAATCCCGCCCGTGTCAGTTGAAATCTTTCTCCCCAGTCTGCTATCGGTACTCATATATATATGTCTAATCGTAAGAACCTCGATACCGAGATGTAGGATGTCGATATTTTTTCCTAATTGTCTTCCACTAATGAGTTTCTTATATGGAGCCATAGATGACGCCGCATCACAATCCCGCTGAGGCTAGAAGTCGAAAGTGAGAGGAACATGACGTTAAGCAGTCTGGCAATGTGGTAAGAGGCGGTAGCCAGATCTACGGTGAGACGACATGCCAAAGTGCCGATGCCGCAGTGTCAGCTTGAGGAGAAGGAGAAGGTCCTAATTGATGTCAATCCTGAGTGGCATAGAGGACTTGGAAGCACGTGTTGCGCCGGCAGTAGACCCGTGATATGACTGCAGTGATAACGACGATATTTTTTTTTAGGGAGGCAAACGAGCAGGTGGCTCACGTGATGGTAAGTGATTACCGCCGCCTGTGAACACCTGCAATACCAGAGGCATAGCAGATGCGTTGCCGCCCTTAGAGTGCCCCCCCCCCCCCCAGAATTGGGGGAGGGAAGTGTGTGGGCCACCGGTTACCGTTGCGTTTCATCTGGTGAGTGCCACCAGATGAAACGCAGAACTTTGTTAGACTTCTACTTCACGACGGTATTCTGTGAGGTTGTGGTACTTCCCCGGTCGAGCCGGCCCTTTCATGCAACAACAAAAGCTGATGCGTAGCTCTACCACTGTAAAAATGGAGAAGATAAAGAATAGAGAAAATGATGTTGGAGAAGCCTGCTGCGTTGCTCTTCAGTGATCACCGTTGCATCCAACGGTGATATCACGTCGTAATCACCAGCGTGGCGGAAGATATCCTGCAACAAAAGTGTAGTTATCTGCCAGTACAAGTGTTCGTGACCTGATGTAGATATCGCCTAAAAATAAAATATTAACTTTAATCTATAGCTCCAAATCCTCCCTATGGGAGAAGTACAGTGGACTTTAACAGGCCGTTATGTATGTATAGCTCCTAAGAGTTTGAAATTTGACCAAAATATTATTTTTGTGGTCTTGAACTCAACTGGGAATGGATTAATAAAATTCCGCCCGCGAAATGGGGTCCCAACAGTGTTAATTAAACAAAAAAAAACTAATTTTTTAACTTTTGTTAAATATCAATAGATAAAAAATGGCAAGATTATGTATTTTATCACGTTTAACTAAACAAAAAAAATACCAATATAATAAACAAGTATAATAGGCACGAAATGAAGAAATTATTTAGTTATTATATTGAAAGAAGCTAAAGGTGGTATACACAGTTTACAAATAAGACTCAGAGTGGCAAACTGGATTTGCTAATTTCGTAAAGTTAATTCATAGTTAATAGTTAATAGATATAAAAATAGATATTTCTCTCATCACTAACCACGATAGCTGAGTAGTTGGGTGATCGGAATTCGAGTTTAGGGACCCGAGTTCGATCCTAAGGCTCGTACTAATGAATTTTTTCAAAAACTTACGTAAGATTTATGTCGTTGGCTTGTGCATAAAGACGGCGACGGGCTCACCACCGGTCACATTGTCCAAAAAAAGTGTCTTCGGTGAAAGTTGTGTCGAAAGGACCTTACTGTCCACCCCAACATTTGGAATGGCGTGAAGACATTTTTGTTTATTAAAGAAAATTGCCACATTTATCTTATGCATAAATACTTTTCAGTTTAGAAATCTAAACAACAAAACAATGACATTGTGTTAAGTACTGTAGCTATGTTTATATGTAAAAGATGCGTTTGGAAACTGTAATCGTTATAATAAATAACGTGTAGTAATTTAAACCCAATTTATGTTTATTTATCAGTAATCAAATTGCGACGCTTGGATGTCTCGCAGGCATTGTTACGTGTCTCGACTATAGTCGGTGAAATGTATCTAGTTATTGGAGCTAATTGAGCCTACGATGCTTTGACATACGACAAGCGACACATGAACAGCAAACCAAGTGGTATAGTGGAGAGCCTAATATGATATAGGACTAATAGCAGATAACTTTGTATAAATATTCCTCGACGAGTTTCACGTGCCACAAATAAAACTATTTTTATTTGTGGCACTTTTTTAAGATATTCATTCCACAAAATATAACAGTTCAATCATCATTGAGAATAATAGGAATTCGGAATACAATTCTCATGTGGCTCGTACCAATGAGATTTTTTATTTCAAACATTTTATGTACGATGTATATTATGTTACGTAAGATGATGATGCGCTCGCCACCTATCGCACGTTGTCCTACATAAGCTTTGGTGGAAAGTGGATCGAAGGGACTTCATTTTCTAGACCTCTGCCTAACCCAGTTCTCGGGTATTGCGTGAAAATGTGTGATTGTAAATTATCGCAGTACCAGACACCAGCAACGTTAGACGCTGCAGCTAACCATCATGCTTTTGAAGTTTTTTCTGGTAATTTTCTAGATGCTGAACTCACCATCGCGGTATTTTTTAAACGCCACCATTTTAAAGGCTTAGTCCCCTCATACTAGAGATTTTTTCAACAATCTCTTCTAATCTTTTACGACTTCTTACGGAAAGAAAGGGGATGTCATTTTATAATTATACGTAAATAATACACGGTATTTAAGATTTATTATATTGATTTAATATTTGTGGAGTAACAAAATAAATTTTAAAGTAATATCAATACTTATTAATATTCGCGTATTTCCCGGTACTGGGGTAGTTAGAAGCCTAGAAAAATAAAACCTTTCGACCTACATTTACTTGAATCTTAAGATAATGTGACATGTTGTAGTGCGTGTGTGAAGTATGTTGATAAGTGCCGATGTAGTGTCAAATGCAAACATTTGTTAATGTGTTTATCTGTTAAATCTAATCGCTTTAATAGCTTTTAGCCAGATTAATACTTTTTCTATCCCTGTTCTAATTAAGACAGATATGAAAACATGAGGCATGACTGTTATTAAAATATGATAAAGTCAAATATAAGTGCAGACAAATAAGACACAAAAAGTATACAACAAATGACTTAATAAATTCATTTACCATTTTCTATAAAGCTTTATTTCAGAATGTAATTAAAGAAAAATTAAGAGCGATGTTCGAAACGCGCTATAAGCAGGAATTGTTGGATGTTAAGCACCGTTACCCAGCTTCCATCCTGTCTTAAGACGCTTTTCGGAGCAGTTATTAGAACCGACTGGCACTGAAATTCAAACTTCAAGAGATTGCGTAACACTAACGTGGAATAAAGCTTTTAATAGTTGTGTAATTATGCATGATATAATAGCAAATTGTTTTTATTTAAGATAAGGGGTGCCTGCTGCAGTGATCACCAGTACATGTTTTTCACGGTATTAGAGCTAACAGCTACCTAATGGTAACTGCAGCCCCTAACATCTGCAAAAAATGCTAGTACGAGTATATCCTTTGCTGATTTTTCTGTAGTGAAAATATTTAAAATGTGGATATAGTTTATTTCTGTAATTTTATATTTACTATATTCTATAGTTTGGGGATCCAATTTCATGGATGGAGGAGTTATATTGGTTATGGACTTTTGAATATAAACTAAATTTATTAAAAGCTTGCATATCGGATCGGAACGAAAAAATCGATATTAGCCAATATTTTAAATAACAGTTATAAATTCTTCCATGGTGGGTAAAATATGTGATATCAATTATATGAGCTTCCTCATAATATGGAAGGTAAGGTAACTCTGAGATAATGATGGGTTCATTGTTAAATCTGGTATTAATAAAGGAATCAGTTTTTATTTAACTAACTAAGAAACTATTATTCAATGTCATACTAGAAAAGCCTCGAGCCATGACTTTCATGTACACACCTATACATACGAATAAATAAAAATTAAGTGTCTGTTGGTAATTCCAAATTAACGGCTTTCCTCTTACTATACTATACCTGGCTTATGTGAAATATAGGTGACACTTACATAAAAAAAATCTCTCTCTGTTTGCCTGTCTGTTTATTCCCGCTAATCTCTGAAACGACTGATAGCTGATATAAGTTACTACTGGTAGGATCAGAGCAACGTTTATGATCCTATTTATTTTTGTATTTATTTATTATTAATTTAGTAACAATAGTCAGCCAACACTCGACAAACTTATGACTGAAAACAGGAAATCACAAGAGCCCTCTTATTTGCCGCCATGTGAAGTAGCTCATTACCAACTCGTAATGAGAACACTTCACTTTACTGTGAGTCATTTAGTGTTGCTGTAAATCACCTCACCTGAAACCCGTACTTTCGTTGCTTAAACATAAATATAAATACTAAACCTTCCAATTTGGTTAAAAGTTACGTATTTATCTAAATAAAAAAATCTTCACGCCATTCCAAATACAAGGATAAGTAGAGGTGTAAACAATTAAGTCCTTTCGACCCATCTTCCACCGAAGACATTTTTTGGTACACCGGGACAGGTTCTGAACCCGAACCCGTCTACTAAAAAAACTAATAACATTATTACTTTTGCGTTATATTGATATTTGTTTACACAGTAAGGATATAGTACTGATCTATACCATTCCCAGATAAAACAGGAATTTCCACCTGTAAAATGAGATCGCAAATAGAGAACTTTAAAATTGTATAAAGTATGTCTTTTATGGGTAAAGTGGAAGCCAAACAATTTGCTCACTCGATGGTAAGTAATTACCGATTCACGTGTAAATATTTGATTGCAGTAGATGGTAATATATTGGTAGGTGTAGCCATTCGTTATAGAGATATTTTATCTTATACCGCGATCCCCCGCGCAATTGGGTGGGAGATAAAAGCACGAGCCTCGGGTTACACTACTTTCGGATGAAATACAGAAGATAGTTAATTGACTCAGGCGTTACTTTGTGGAAATTCATTGTACAGTTGTTATTGAAAAATTACTTCGCAACCCTCCGCATGAAAATATAAAAAGGTATATGTTACCTGGTCCGAAGAGAAGAAGAGCACCACCCTCCCTCCCACAGATGCGTGCACTAATTCCACAGATGTGTGCACTAATTCCACTGTATGCACCACCACCACTACACTCAAACCAGGTAACATATACCACCACCGAAAACGCGATACGTGTTTCGCCTCAAAACAAGGCATCCTCAAGCGAGTAGACTCTACGATGAGCGACCGCAGAGTCTCTGCGGTCGCTCATCGTAGAAATCTACTCATGACTTCTAACTGAAATACAGAAGGTTAATCTTTACATAAACTAGAGAGTAGCCCATGGAATGACATTAAATTTTGTATTAAATTACGCCCCTGCAAAATAGCGTTTATTCATTTTATATTCAGATATTCCTACGTGAACTAGAAATCCTAACAGAGTAGCGCTATGATAGAGTAACATATAAGGACTGTAGTTTTCTGTTAGTCTATTACCCGTTAAATATTATATTTACTCCCGTTATTTTTTTTTCATAAAATAGGGAGGCAAACAAGCAGGTGGCTCATGTGATGGAAAGTGATTACCGCCGCCCATCAACACCCGCAATACCAGAGACATAGCAGATGCGTGCCCCCTCCCAAAAAAAAGGAGGGAGAGGGGTGTGTGGGCCTCCGGTTACCTGCACTCACCAGACAGAAACGCAGAAGTTTGCTAGACTTCACGCCGGTATTCTGTGATGTCGTGTTACTTCCCAGGTTGAGCCGGCCCATCATTCATGCAATAACAGAAGCTGATGCGTGGCTCTACCACTGTTATTTATATACCACTGTTTATTAATGAAATACAAACTTAGCTAGCTAATTATTTAATAAATATGCTATCAACTTTTTAGGTTCAGGTCGTATAGCTGCTTTAAATAATTTCCAATTATTTTATTACGTAATAAAACATAGCCCTTTGCTACGTATCACTTCCTAAAAGACATCAAGCAGGACCGGGGGTAGTTTGTTGTCCTGGCCATGCCAGAGGACTACCCCAGTATTCTTGAAGGAGGACGCCGCCTCTCGTGCATACTAGAGGCGGTGTATGTTAAGTTCCTGGGTCGCCGCGGCAAGTTCACTGAGACCCCACCAGGACGTGAGAATGCAGGCACCTCAGAAAGGAGGATAGTGAGGTGACACAGAGCACGCAACCGGGGAACCGGGGGTAAAGAGTATGCCAAGACCGTCGTCGGAACGGGATCCCGCCGCCCGCCGGATGGAGGAGGACGTGGAGAATATGCTCCTGTCCCCCTCCGAGCCAACCTCCACCACAGTGAAACAGCAACGGCTCAATTGCGGAGGAGGGTGGAGGTGCAACATGCGGCCATAGCCTGATACAAGAGCCGTGGGTCAGGGCTGGCCAAATCAAGAACTGGTGAGGTGAGACTACTATACTCAAGGGATCACGACATAATAAGATCGGGTATCTTTATTACGTACAATATCTGTGCATAACCGTTAACAGATTTCTGTTCCAGATATGTATACGCCGTAAGGCAACAAATTGAGCAGGACCTTGGCATGGTGGTTACCTCGGTATATATGCCGGAGGCGGACGACCTTCCTCCTCACGACCTCTCGAGACTAGTGCGCTATTGCGAGAGGACGGGGCTCGAGCTAGTCATCGCATCGGACTGCAATGCGCACGACCCCCTTTGCGGTATGGACACCAGCAACGACCGAGATAAGACCCTTGTCGAATTCTTATTCACTAGAAACTTACTAATTTTAAATGTAGGTTCTGAACCGACTTTTATTAATAGACGAAGTCGCACTATTATTGAACATACTCTTGCGACGGAAAAGGTGGCAGAACATATCAAGAAATGGCAGGTCTCTAACGAGGCATCCTGCTTGGATCATAGATGAATCTACTTTGAGATGCAGGCCAATATTCCACACATTCCTCCCAAGAAAAATCCTAGAAAAATAAACAAAGGTAAATAAACCTACGAACCCTCTACCCTAAAATTTGCAAACTACAAACAGAGGGGGACATTGTAAACACAACAAACATAGAAGAACTGGTAACGAACCTGACTAATAGTATCTTGGAAAGTTACCACGAGGCTTGTCTTCTTTTTTTTAAAGTATACTAGCAATGCCGAATAACATTACTACTATTTCTGTTAACCACTCCAATTAAGCTGCAATGCTTGTGTCTGGAGTTGGTTTACGTCAATAGTCGAATGGCGGGGCCCGAACCTGCGACGTCACGTTTCGCAGTCCGCACTCTAAACCATTAGGCTATGATCCCCTACATGCATCCTCCGCCAAGCCTAGCCAGCAACTCTGGTGGGGATGCGAGCTGGAGCGTAAGCGAAAAAAGCTCAGGAAAGCCTTCAATAGAGCGATGAATACATTTGCAGATGAGGACTGGGGCCGCTATAAAGAGCTGAAGTCCGAATACGAAAAATGCATCAGATACCGTTGGACTGCAGGGTGGCGTAAATTCTGCAGTAGCGCAGAAACCTGCGAGCGAGCAAACAGGCTCAGGAAGGCCCTAAACCAACAAGCGATCCCTTGGCCAAGCTCACTTCACAGATCCGATAACACTTACACCTCCAGTTAAGCAGAAACCAACCGCATCCTAATGGAGGAACACTTTCCAGGATGCTGCATGGTGGATGACATAACCTGGCACGAGGAAGAAATTAAACCCAACCCAATAGTGATTACTTGGTCGGTCGCACATAGAGTCGTGACCAGTAGACTACAATGAGCCATACAAAGCAGCAAGCCTTGATGGTATCTTCCCTGCCCTTTTACAATGGGGAGAACACATCATGGCAAAAACCTTAATAACTCTTTACAGAGCATGCCTGGCTCACCTATATGTGCCAACAAAGTGAATTTTTAAATGAAAGCAATTAATAATTTTAAACTTTTCTCAAGTATTGACATGTGCTATAATAAGGATGACACATAATAATAATTAGGATTACAAATTTAGATAAGTAGTATTGTTGTTTCTTTAGTGTTAATAAAATTTTTGCTTCGTGCACCAATACTGGTAAACATGTTGTGAACTGTGACTATTATTATTGTAAGATCTGCTGTGAACCTACCATGTTTGTACGAAAAAATGATTAAGATTATGAACAAAGTAATCCTCCAGTGGATAAAGAACCACAGCGGCACTAGAGGTAACGATGCAGCAGACAAACTGGCTAAGGGTGAATCCAGTGCGCATCCGGTGGAACCTGAACCCGTCATCCCCCTACCTTTTAGCTTCGTTCGATCCTAGGTATGAAACCGTACGAGGCAACAACATGCACGGCTCTGGATTAGCCACCCAGAGTGCAGGCAGGCTAAAGAAGCACTACCGGCAATCAAAGGTCGAGTTGCTAAAATGCTCCTACGTCTGAATAATCTCCAAATTCTGAACGTAACTAGTGCATTAACTGGTCATGGTCAATTTAAAAAAACATCTGTTTAATGTAGGTGTTACTGACAGCCACCTGTGCCGAGCGTGCATGGAGGCCGAGGAGACGCGCGGCACCCATCTTATTGGCGTGTCCAACGGTCGCGGGATACAGGGCCAACCATCTCCGTGCACCGAGATCTCTCCCCGAGTTTACCAGTAACCTCAGGGGGCTTCTGAGATTCCTTGTGGAGCTGGGTTAACTCGAGTAGGCTTGGACAATCCTGCCCATACGAAAAATACGCGCTAGGACGTGGAATTGCGGAAATCAGCCCGTCTAATCTAATCTAATCTACGTATCACTTCAGACTGAATACTGATGTGGCTTCTATATTATTTTCAACTTTGTTGTTTCGCTAAAATATGTAACGCTTTAATTAAACAAAGTTAAAAAAAAGTTTTATCCCATGTCACTCATTAATAAAATTCTGTGTGTAATTTTTAATTTTAAATTTTGCGTCTTTTTAATTACGTTTATTAGCCATGATAATATGTACATATTGTTGGCACAGTCATATGTTCATGTTTTATACAAATCAATCAAAAATGATCACATAATATACTCGTATATCTATGCGAATAACTAAACTTTTCTATTCACAATATGTCTTTTTTATTTGAATTAAATTACCAGCCCCAACGGACAGTCATTGAATATTAATCCGGAGTACAATAAAATGAAGGAAAGAATTCGCTCAAGTCCCAGGTGACAGGACAACTTTACGTCGGTATTACTCTTTTATTGGATATAGCAGTCTGCCTTGAATGAAGACAACGTAAAGGAAATAAATGTAATGAACATAATTTGTGTACAAAATAAGCGTAGAGGTGCCAGACTTGGCGACTGGTATAATTTTGTTTTAATCACCATAAAGATAATAAGTATTGACAGTACACTGCTGATGAGACACTACAAGATTTGCTGGTTTTTCTTTCAAGAATGTAGTAAAATATATTAATCATGTAATTTACAATATATTCGTCATGAAATGTAGTAAAATAAGATTTATTCGTCTCTCTAGACACCTGAAAACAATCAGAATAGAATTTGGCAGTTGTCCCCAGTAATCTGTCATATTCTAACGTATGACTATAAAAGACTGGATGTCTTTTGTTACAATGCAATTTAAATGTAAAGCTGATGTAAGCTAAAAGACAATTATACGTTAAATACTAATTACTAAAAAAGTTAGTATACTAATAATAAAGTTCACGAAAGATTATAGTAATTAAATAAAATTAAAGATATAATAAAGTTCCTAACACATGACATCTATTCATACCATGAATGTCAACATCTGGTTAGAAGTTAGTATCTATAGATCTTCAGTTTACTTCTTTTTATCCGTATTTACCAGAGCTTAATTTCATTTTACCTTGTCTTTGATGCTAGAATTGCACCCTTGACCTGGATTTGTGTTTCGGTAGGCATTAAGTCATTAATGTTTGTGTTAATATTTATTAATGTAACATAACATATGTTATTTGATTGTACCATTGACTTGGACAGTAAACGGCGATAGACTCACCACCTATCATGTTGTCCTAAGCTACCGGCAATAAAAAATTGCTGGAAAGGATTTAATTGTCTAGATCTCTGACCATACCAGTACCGCGAAGTAGGTAAAGATAAAAAACTACTTAATACAAAATAAAATAAAGTGTGTTATAATAATATGTTACAATACTCTGTGGTCCCGGGTTGGATTCGCCATCGGGTCATATAGAAACATTTTTTCAATATTTTCTCGGGTCTGGGCGTTCGTGGTAACTTCGTTGTTTCTGATTCCATAATACAAGGGCTTCAGCTTTGGGGTCAGAGCTATGTGAAGGAATACGAGGACGGTTCAGATCAAACCTGAGTGTCCTGATTCCAATTTCAATCACTCTACCTAAAACATTGTCATTTTGATAGCGCGACGAAGCTGTTTCACATTGTCTCTACTTCTTTCGTCTTATTTCCAAAAATTTGACTGAATTACTGTTTATTAAGAAAGTAGAAAAAAGTATTCATTTAGAAAAAGTAGCGTAAGGCGTTTTGTCAGATATCGTTCTATTGCGTTGAATAGGAACGTTTCTGATATAATATTGTACTAACCTAAATATCGGTAAATAAAACTCATGGTTATATTTTAAAATCTTGTTAGAAGTTTTATTGTTTTTGTTGTTTTCTATCTCAGAATTTAAACTAAGAATATTAAAATGATATTCACAAAGTATAAATTATTATTTTAATGGAAAAAAAAAACATGTACATACATCACATTCAAGTGTTCTGAAAACTGATCGCTTACTTATTTTGGATTCTATTTCTTTCGTCGATCAGAGAGCGTAGTAGAAGACATAAGAATAAAATATAATATAAAATTTTAATGAATATCACTTTAAAGTTACCATTTGCACCTCTAATAGGACAAATGCAGTGGAACGAACTGAAATATATCAAGTTAAGGATATATAAAAAAAGAAACATCAAAGTATTAAGTCGTCGGCTTGGACATAAAGACGGCGACGGGCTCACCACCTGTCATGGTGTCCCGAAAATATCTTCGGTGGAAGGTGGGTCGAAGGGACTTAATTATTTAGACTAGACCTCTGTCTACCCCTGTATTGGGAATTGCGTGAAGATATTTTTATTTTTATTTTTTATGTGTATTTAAAGTATTTATTATAAATACAGAGAAATAACACTTCGAAAGATAGTTTTAGAAAAAACTGTGTGAAGTGGTTTGAAAAATGGCCTATAGCAGGAATGATCCGTGTTTCTTGCCGTTAAGATGAAAAGAGTTCAGTTCTGCCATTTAAACTCAGAAAGTCTTTATAGATGACAGAGAACGAACTTACCTGAGAAGATGCTTTTATAGAATCCTCATCCCGCCACTCTAACACCTATTTCTTTCAAATTTCTTTCAAAAAGAACTCTTCTTCGGTGACGGTTCATAT
>JAGSMR010000498.1:0-24995 GCA_029286605.1 Sericinus montela
CTTCATGTATGCGATCCCAGAGAGGCGTATGTTCAGCAGTAGACTTGTTAGACTGTTGGTGATGACGATGGACGTATAAGTAAAGTACATGTCACATGAGATATTGCAATTACACTTTGTTAGATGCGAAAATATTTATTGGAATGACAAACATTTATCGATTGGTCTACCATCTTAGATGTATGTTTCTGTTTAAATATATTGAGATTTTGATGTTTTATACTTTTTAGTATTTTTATTATTATTGAATATGACTGTGTCATATACGCAAATTACACTCATTTACTAACATTATCACATGCACACCAGTGTACATATAGATAATCGCAATCTCATACTTATTATGCGTTTTCGTATCTTTCAACATTAATATTATTAAAACAGAGATAAGGTAGCTACTTATAAGGTACAGTGAGGGCAGATAGAAGTTTTGAGATTTAAACTTATAACAACTTCAAGTAGTTTCAAGATTAAAGATTGGCTATCGTGACTTTCTTGAATGGCTTGTGAAGGCACCCTAAATACTCTATGTACGGTTGCACTGGACGGCTGTCGCAGTTCCGGGGCTGGTGCGCGGAGGGGGCAGCGCCCACTCCCGACGGCGCAGCTGCAGCGTGGAGGAGCAGGTCACAAACTGACCCTGCAGCTTAGTTGCTAGCGACCCCGCCTTCGAAGCTAGGGGTTGATGATTTACATGCATACAATCCTCTCTGTCCGTGAGTCTCGAGAGGCGCAGAGGGGGAGAGCCCTACTCACCCTACCTATCTCGAAAAATACCAGATTAAAATGAGCAACTGGTGACAAAGCGATCGCCAATCCGCCTGAATGATCGCGAGAAACCTGTAGAATCAATCCAGAAATAGACTTTCATAGGCTGTTTTTATGCATATACTCAAACTAACCGCGTTCGCAGCACTATATAACACAATAAACAGTATCACTGAAATCGGTCGAGTCCGTTCCAGGATATCAGTATCACTTGCAGGATTAGGGGCCTCATTTCGTTTGGGCTTGCCCTAACACCGGTTAAGATAATATACTCGTAAAGTGATGGAATGGATGTGAATAACAGGATATCAGAGCACTTGTTACGTAACCATATCTAGTTCAACCATGACATAATTAATATTCTAAATGATATATAAACATTTAAAATGTTAAGATATTTGCATCGCTTCGCCAGGTATCCGCCGCGCGCCACTGCACGGACCCCCATCAACCTCGGCGTCACCAGGTCCAATTGGGATTCTGGATCTAGTCACGAACGATGCGATGCGATATTGAAATTGAGCTGAAACTCTAATTAAAACCATGTCCCTTCCGAACTAAGAAATTTACTAATAATTTGTTGTATTGTGTTATATTTTTATAATAAATGAAACTGACATGTTTTTTAACTGTTTTATTTCTTTAACAATCTACGCAAAAATGGGAACGATAAGCTCGTCGCTACCAGTCACTGTCCCAAAATCTTCGTGAAAGGTGGGTCGGAAGGATTTTATCGTCTAGACTTCTGTCTACCTCTGTATTGGAGGAATAGAGGTGGAATATGTTTCTAAAAATAAAAGTAGCCTACGATCCCACGCGTTACGCCGACAAAAATCGAAGCTGTCAGTGTAAGTCCCGCTGAAATCGGTTCAGCCGTCTCCCCAGACGCCGGAACAAACGATGACACCTGAAATGTCTGGACCGATTTTGACGGGACTTTCACTGGCGGTAGCTGATGTTGTAAGGTGTAACTAAGGCTAGCATTATTTTAGAAACAATAATTAGGGTTTCGTTAACTACAAAAGGAGAAGAGCTGCAGGCAGCATTTAGTCGAAGGCTGTTACGCAACTAAGCTTACTTACTTAGATACACACCGATAAAAGTTTATGTTACTTTCGACTTATACATAACACTTATAAAACGTACACACATAACAGCTTGCAGTAGTCCACTGCTGGACATAGCTCCTCCAGTGCTGTAATCGCCACGCTTGGCAGGCAGATTGGCGATCGCACCAGACACCCTGCACCCAATCCAACATAACCAACTTTAACATTTGTGTACTTCTCCTTAGGACGGTATTATTCCTTGGGGCATCTATGATGATATTATCTCTTGGGGCATATAGACTAAAGGAGTAACCAAAGAGTAACCTTACCTTTTCTACGTCTCGACTGGGGTTTTGTGGCCCATTCAGTTGTTTCTATTCATAACACGTAAGTGAGTTGCTACTTACGCATGAGATATCGGTGCAAATGTATGTGATTTCTAACCCAATAATGTGTTTCTATGTATGTATTGTTGTTAATTAATGTTAAGAGAGCCTCTTGAGATAAAAATTTCAACTATACTTAATTATTCAATCCAAATGTAACTAAGGCTTACGGCGTCCAATGGTATTTTAACACAAGCCTAAAAGAGATATTGTTTGTCTAATTTTTTCAGTGTTCCGGCATATTGCGTTAATTAATGTTTAATAGTTTTAATGGATAATTATAAATCCATTGTTTTTATTATTTAATTTTAATATACTGAGGCTATTTATAAAACAGTATTTTGTAATAAGATTTACAGGTTACCCTAACATTGGTTTTTAAAAGGGACGTTGTTTTGAAAGATGTCTGCGTTCATGTTAAACGGTCAATTGCGGTTTTCATTGTAAGTTTTAATAGATATAATTGTATAAATTAAAGTGAAACATTTAATTTAAATTAATATTCGGCCTTTTGAGCAAAAATGGCACTTATCAATATTTCACGTAAAAATATTATTTTAACATTGGCTTAAAAGGGATGTTGTAATAGGACAAACAAGCCGGGGTATTCGAGATGCTGCAACAATGCAGCTCATTGTTAGACGCAACATACAAATTAAAAACTACATTTGTTTCATATTTTAATTTGCCGCAGGCTGGATCACGTAAAACACGGTACAGAAGTCTGCTTGATTTGATTTGTTCGATCTGACAACAGTATGGTGTGTATTTATTCAGTATTGAATAAGAATTTAACTTCTGTCTATCGGACACAGAGTCTATCTCCCTAGCTAGATAAAACAGGAAGTGTACGAGTTAGCAAAATTATAATGTTGTAAATACAATATTAACTCTTTTCCTGGGAGAGACATTAGTCGGGCACGATCACCCTCTAGTTCCGGTGTCATATTAACGTATTTACATATTTGATGTATATTTGTTTATATGTACAAAAAATTGAGAAAAGAATATGTAAATTCTAGTTTGAAGTTCTTAAAAATATTTACACACCTTGAAAGAGCAAGTAGCAAATTTGATTTTGTTGATATATATATGTTATTATTTCTAAAGTATATTATAAGTGTCATATAGTTATGGAAGTTCAATTCAATGAATTCTTTTGGGAATTAATTAATGAATTTTTATTTATTTAATTTTGTATTATTATAAATTAATATATTTTTTCAGTCAATGATTGGTACAACTGTCTGTATTAGAATGTCTCCCCGCAGCGAGTACAAAGCTGCGACGACCTGCAGAACAGCTGCAAAGTCGATAAGTAAATGACACAGGACCTTCATGGCGATCCCAGAGAGGCGTATGTTCGAAGTGAGAGAGATGTTCAATAGAGATAGTAAGCAGCTACTACAATATGTACAAAGCGGAGGGCAGAGTTAGAAGTTTCTAGGATTTAAACTCATAACAACTTCAAGTAGTTTCAAGATTAAAAGATTGGCTATCGTGATCTCTTGGATTGAGCTTGTGAAGGCACCTCTAAATACCGTATGTACGTCGAGGCAATTGACGGCTGTCGCAGTTCCGGGGCTGGTGCGCGGCGGGAGGGGGTGCGCCCACCCCGGGACGGCAGGCGAGCTGCAGCGTGGGAGGAGCAGGTCACAAACTGACCCCCGTGTAACTTAGTTGTTAGCGACCACGCCTCGAAGCTAGGCTGATCATTTACATTGCACATACGGAATCCTTCTCTGTCCGTGAGTGTCTCGAGAGGCGACAGAGGCAGAGCCCCACCAATTCTACCTATCTCGAAAATACCAGATTAAATGAGCAAACTGGTGACAAAGCGATCGCCAATCCGCCTGAATGATCGTGAGAAACCTGTAGAATCAATCCAGAAATAGACTTTCATAGGCTGTTTTTATGCATATACTCAAACTAACCGCGTTCGTAGCACTATAACACAATGAATAGTATCACTGAAATCGGTCGAGTCCGTTCCAGGATATCAGTATCACTTGCAGGATTAGCTCATTTTGTTTGGCTAGCCCCAACACCGGCTAAGATAATATACCGTAAAGATGTGAATGGCCGAATAACAGATATATCAGAGCACCTCGTTACGCAAACCGATATCTAGTTCCCAACCAATATTACACCATATTCTAAATGATATATAAACATTTAAAACGTTATGATATTTTGCACGTTTCTCGTTGTATCCGAGCTGCTGCGCCACTGTATCGACCCCCATCCTCGGCGTCACCAGGTCCAATTGGGAGCCCTGGATCTAGTCAATGAACGATGCGGATATGATATTGAAATTGGAGCTGAAACCTAATTAAAACTATGTCCTTTCCGAACTAAGAAATTCTACAATAATTTGTTGTATTGTGTTATATTTTTGCACAATGGAACCGGCTATGTTTTTAACTGTTTTATTTTCTTTAACAATCTACGCAAAACAACGATAAGCTCGTCGCTACCCGTCACGTTGTGCCAAAATCTCGGTGAAAGGTGGTCGGAAGGATTTAATGTCCAGACTTCTGTCTACCTCTGTATTGAGGAATATATAGGAATATGCTTCTAAATAAAAGTAAAGCTCACGATCCCACGTTGCTGGCCAAAAATTGTTTTCGTTGTGCGTAAGTCCTGTTGAAAACTGGTCTATTGTCTCAGAGATTAATGGAACAAACGGACAGACACCTGAAACGGACCGATTTTTGACGGATTCTCTTTGACTGCGGTAGCTGATGCTGTAAGGCAAAATTCAAGGCTAGCATTATTTTAGAAACAATAATTAGGGTTTCTCGTTACCTACAAAATCGCGAGAAGAGTTTCGCAGGGGCAGCATTAGTCGAAGGTTGTTAACAACCAAGCTTACTTACTTAGATGCTACACCGACAAAAGCTGTTACTTTCGACTTATACATTACACTTATAAAACGTACACACATAACAGCTTGCAGTAGTCCACTGCTGGACATAGTCTCTCGCGTGCCGTAATCACACGCTTGGCAGGCAGGATTGGCGATCGCACCACCAGACACCTCGCAACCTAACCTAATACAATCTCCAACCTAACATTTGTACTTAGACGGGTATTATTCCTGGGGCATCTATGATGCGATATTATTCCTTGGGGCATATAGACCAAAGGGAAAATCTTAAAGAGTAAATCTACTTTTCTACATGTCTCGACTGGGGTATTTGTGGCCCATTCATGTTTTATTCCATAATATGTTGAGTTTACATGATGCATGAGAGACACATCGGTGCAATGTATGTGATTTTCAACTCCATTAATGTATGTTTCTACGTATGTATTGTTGGGCTAAATTAATGTTACAGAGCCTTATATTAATTACAACGGTACTTAATTATTCAATCCAAATGTAAATTATAATATTTATAGCCATGTGTCCAATAGTATTTTAATATGTTTTAAAAAGAGATATTGTTTTGTTTAATTTTCAGTATATTTATTATATATCCATTTAATATTTAATTTTAATATACTGAAATATAAAACAGTACATTTGTAATAAGATTTTATGTAATAATACAATCTAACATTGGTTTGGAAAAGGACGTTGTTTTGAAAGATGTTCAGTGTTCAAGTTAAACGGTCAATTGTAGTTTACTAAGTTTTAATAGATAATTGTATAAACTAATAGAAACATTTAATTTAAATTAATATTCGGCCTATTTATAAAAATGGTAATTTTAATAATATTTCTTATGTAAAAATATTATTTTAACATTGGCTTAAAAGGGATGTTGTATTGACAACTAGCTGGGGTATTCGATGCTGCAACCATGTTTGATGTTAGACGCAACATACAATTAAAAACTACATTTGTTTTCATATTTTAATTAATGTTGTTAGTATGGATCAATAAACATTTATTGAAGTCTAAGTCGATTTTGATTTGTCTCGGAACCTTGACAACAAAAGTGTGTATTTATTTATTTGAATAAGAATTTAAATTCGTTCATCGGACACAGAAAGTCTATTTCTAGCGAGATAAAACAGGCGAAAGAAACTTTATAACGTTGGAAATACAATATTAACTCTTTTTCTCTAGACATTAGTCGGGGCACGATCACCTCAGTTCTAGGTGTCATTAACGTATTTATTTATTTATTTGCTTGTGTATAAGTATACATTGGAGAAAAGAATAAGGAAAAATTCTACTCTGAAGTTCTTAAAATATTCACACTTTGAAAGAGTATATAGTAATTTGATTTTTGTTGATATATATATATATTTCTTATAAAGTATATTATATTACAAATTATAAATTAACTAATGAATTCTTTACTTATTTAATTTTGTATTATTATTAATTAATATATTTTTCTTAATAATGATTATACAACTGTCTGTATTAGATCGTTCCCCGCAAGATGCTGCGACGACTTGCAACATTGCGGGTCGGATAAGTAATGACACAGGACCTTTCTATGTGGCGATCCTTAGGAAAGGCGTATGTCTGGTAGTAGATTTCTGTTAGACTGTTATGATGTGACGATGATCATGATAAGAAGTACATGTCACATGAGATATTGCAATTACACTTTTGTTGATGAATGACAACATTTATCGATGGTCTAACATCTTTAGGATGTTTCTGTTTAAATATATTGAAATTTGATGTTTTATACTTTTAGTATTTTATTATTAATATGACCTGTCATATACGCAAATTATGTCTATTTTTATTTAACATTATTATATGCACACTAGTACATATATAGATATCGCAATCATATTTATTATGCGTTTTCGTATATCTTTCAACATTAACATTATTAAAACAGAGATAAGTAGCTACTTATAATATGTAAATATGTGAGGGTAGAAAGTTAGAAGTTTTAGATTTAAACTTATAACAACTTCAAGTAGTTTCAAGATTAAAGATTGGCTATCGTGACTTTCTTGATTACGGTGAAGGCACCTCTAAATACTCTATGTACGTCGGTGCACCGGACGGCTGTCGCAGTTCCGGGGTTAGTGCGTGGCGGAGGGGGCAGCGCCCACTCCCGACGGGCGCAGCTGCAGTGTGGAGGAGCAGGTCACAAACTGACCGTAGCTTAGTTAGCGACCCCGCCTTCGGCTAGGCTGATGATGATTTACATGTGCATACGAACTTCCTCTGTCCGTGAGTTTAGGAGAGGCGACAGAGGGAGAGCCCCATCACCTACTTCCATTTCGAAAAATACCAGATTAAATGAGCAACTGGTGACAAAGCGATCGCCAATCCGCCTGAATGATCGCGAGAAGCCTGTAGAATCAATCTCAGAAATGACTTCAGGCTGTTTTTTATGCAGTATATACCAATTTAACCGCGTTCGTAGCACTATAACACAATGAATAGTATCACTGAAATCGGTCGAGTCCGTTCTGTGATATCAGTATCACTTGCAGGATTGCTTCATTTTGTTTGGGCTAGCCTCAAACACCGGTTAAGATAATATATACTGTAAAGATGTGAATGGATGAATAACAGGATATATCAGAGCACTTTGTTACGTAACCGGCCCAGTTCCTACCATGACATAATTAATATTCTAAATGATGTATAAACATTTAAAAACGTTAAGATATCGGTATCGTTTCTCGCTGGTGGTATCCGAGCTGCTGCGCCACTGCACGGACCCCACGTCCTCGGCGTCACCAGGTCCAATTCAGAGCCCTGGATCTAGCTGAATACGAACGATGCGATGATATTGAAATTGAGCTGAAACCTAATTAAAACGTCCTTCCGAACTAAGAAATTTATCAATAATTTTATTGTATTGTGTTATATTTTTATAATAATGAAACTGACATGTTTTAACTGTTTTATTTCTTTACCAATCTACGCAAAAACAACGATAAGCCTGTCGCCACCACGCCGTTGTGCCAAAACCGGTGAAAGGTGGGTCGGAAGATTAACTCGTCTAGACTTCTGTCACTTCCATTGGAGGAACATATATGCGGAATATGCTTCAAAATAAAAAGTAGCCCACGATCCTAATGTTACGCCACAAAAATCAGCTTTCGCCAGTGTAAGTCCTGCTGAAATCGGTCTAGCCGTCTCAGAGATTAGCCGGAACAAACGGACAGACACTGAAACGTCTGGACCGATTTTGACGGGACTTTCACTGGCGGTAGCTGATGTTGTAAGTGGTGTAATTCAAGGCTGGGCATTATTTGTAGCACACTTAGTCGCGTTAACTACAAAAGCGCGAGAAGAGCCGCAGGGGGGGCAAGATTTAGTCGAAGGCTGTTACAAATCCGCTTTACTTACTTAGATGCTACACCGACAAAAAGCTTATGTTACTTTCGACTTATACATAACACTTATAAACGTGCCAACACATAACAGCTTGCAGTAGTCCACTGCTGGATATAGGCTCTCGTGCTGTAATCGCCACGCTTACAGGCAGATTGGCGATCGCACCACTGTACAATTCAATCTTCGCAACCCAACCTAACATAACCTAATCCTAACATAACCCAACTCAACATTTGTACTTAGGATGGGTATTATTCCTCAGTATCTATGATGATATTATCTTTAAAAGTAGACTAAAGGAAAATCTTAAAGAGTAAATCATTTTTTCTACATGTTCGGGACTGTATACCAGCCCATTCGTTGTTTCTTATTCCATAACACATGAGTTTGCTATTTACTAATGAGATATCGGTGCAATGTATGTGATTTTCAACCTATCTATGTATGTTTCACGTATGTATTTCTTTTTGGGTTAATTAATGTTAAGAGATTTGAGATATAATTACAAATTCATACTTAATTATTCAATCCAATGTAATTCATACATTTATGTCCAATGGTCAATAAAGCTCAAAAAGAGATATTGTTTTGTCTAATTTTTCAGTGTTCATAGTTATTATGTTAATAAATGTTTAGACAGTTTTAATGGATAATTACAAATCCATTGTTTTTAATATTTAATTTTAATATACTGAGGCTATTTATAAAAACAGTATTTGTAATAAGATTTCTTATATAATAATACTATCTTAACATTGGTTATTTTAAAGGGACGTTGTTTTGAAAGATGTTCAGTGTTCAAGTTAAACGGTCAATTATAGTTTTCATTAAGTTTTGAACAGATAATTGGATAAATTAATAGTGAAACATTTAATTTGAAATTAATATTCGGCCTATTTATAAAATGGTACTTATTAATATTTCTAATGTAAAATATTATTTTAACATAGGCTTAAAGGGATGTTGTATTGACAAACTAGCTGGGGTATTCGATGCTGCAACCATGTTCGATGTTAATAGACGCAACATGTACAAATTAAAAACCAGTATTTTGTTTGCATAGTTTTTAATTAATGTTGTTAGTATGGATCAATAAACATTTATTGAAGTCTAAGTTTGATTTTGATTGTATGTGTGTATTTATTCATTGAATAAGAATTTAAATCTGGTTCATCGACACAGAGTCTATCTCTTAGCGCGTAGATAAACAGTGGTGAAAGAAATTTTTATAATGTTAAATACAATATTAACCCCTCTTTTCCTAAGTTATTGGGGTCGGGCACGATCACCTCAGTTCTAGGTGTCATATATTAACGTATTTATTTATTTATTTGCTTGTATATGTAATAAAAATTGGAGAAAAGAATATAAAATCTTCTATTTGAAGTTCTTAAAAATATTTACACACCTTGAAAGAGTATATATAATTTGATTTTGTTGATATATATAATATATTTCTATAAAGTATATTATATTAAGTAAATTATAAATTAACTAATGAATTTTTAAATTAATTAATGAATTCTTTACTTATTTAATTTTGTATTATTATTAATTAATATATTTTTCTTAGTCAATGATTATAATAACTGTCTGTATTAGAATGTCTCCCGCAAGATGTTGCGACGACCTGCAGAACATTGCGGAAGTCGATGGTGAAAATGACACAGGACCTTCTATGTGGCGATCCTTAGGAGAGGCGTATGTTCAGCAGAGAGAGATGTTCAACAGAGATAAGTAGCTACTTATGATATGTACAGTGAGGCAGAGTTAAAGTTTAGGATTTAAACTTATAACAACTTCAAGTAGTTCATTGTTTTAATATTTAATTTTAATATACTGAGGCTATTTATAAAAACAGTATTTGTAATAAGATTTCTTATACAATAATAACTTATCTTAACATTGGTTTTAAGTGTTCATGTTAAATTCCAATAATTATAGTTTACTGAAGTTTTAATAGATAATTGTATAAATTAAAAAGTGAACATTTAATTTAAATTAATATTCGGTCTATTTATAAAAATGAAATTTTTAATAATATTTCTAATGTAAAAGGTTATTTTTAACATTGGCTTAAAAGGGATGTTGTATTGACAAACTAGCTGGGGTGTATCATTCTGATGCCAAAAACCATGTTTGATGTTAGACGCAACATACAATTAAAAACTACATTTGTTTTCATATTTTAATTAATGTTGTTAGTAAAGGACTAACAAATATTATTAAAGTTCAAGTTTTGATTTTGATTTGTCTGACCCTTGACAATGTATATGTGTGTATTTATTCATTGAATAAGAATTTAAATCTGTCTATCGATTACAGAGTCTATCTCTAGCGGAGATAAAATGTATGAAAGAAATTTTTATAATGTGTTGAAAGACAATATTAACCTTTTCCTAGACATTAGTCGGGCACGATCACTCCCCAGTTCTAGATGTCATATTAACGTATTTATTTATTTGTTTATATGTACACATACATTGGAGAAAAGAATAAAAATCCCTTGAAGTTCTTAAAAATATTTACACACCTTTGAAATAGTATATAGCAATTCTGATTTTTAAGTTGATATATATACATATTTCTATAAAGTATATTATATTATATATATTATAAATTAACTAATGAATTCTTTAAATTAATTAATTAATTTTACTTATTTATTTTTTTTTATTATTATTACTTAATATATTTTTCTTAGTCAATGATTATACAACTGTCTGTATTAGAATATTCCTGCAAGATGCTGCGACGACCTGAATATTGCGGGAAGTCGATGGTGCAAATGACACAGGACCTTCATGTGGCGATCCTTAGGAGTGGCGTGTTCAGCAGTAGACTTCTGTTAGACTGTTATGATGACGATGATCAAGTGATAAGAAGTACATGTCACATGAGACATTGCAATTACACTTGTTAGATGAAAGGTCATTATTGAATGACAACATTTACTGATTGGTCTACCATCTTTAGATGTTTCTGCTTAAATATATTGAGATTTTGATGTTTTATACTTTTTAATATTTTATTATTGAATATGACCTGTCATATACGCAAATTACACTCATTTTTATTTTCAACATTATCACATGTACACCAGTGTACATATAGATATCGCAATCTCATACTTATTATGTTTTCGTGTATCTTTCAACATTAACATTATTAAAACAGAGATAAGTAGCTACTTATAATATGTACAGTGAGGGCAGAGTTGTAGTTTCTAGGATTAAAGATTGGCTATCGTGACTTCTCTTTGATTGGCTTGTGAAGGCACCTCTAAATACTCTAAGTGTAATGTCGGTGCACTTGACGGTTGTCGTGTCCCGGGGCTGGTGCGTTATGGGAGGGGCAGCGCCCACTCCCGACCATGCAGCTGCAGCGTGGAGGAGCAGGTCACAAACTGACCTCAACTTAGTTGCTAGCGACCACGCCTTCGTGAAGCTAGGGTTGATCATTTACATGTGCATACGAATCCCTTCTCTGTCCGTGAGTGTTCCCGGAGAGGCGACAGAGGTAGAGCCCTACCTACCCTACCTATCTCGAAAAATACCAGATTAAAATGAGCAACCAGGACAAAGGACGCCAATCCGCCTGAATGATCGCGGAGAAACCTGTAGAATCAATCCAGAAATAGACTTCAGGCTGTTTTTATGCATATATTAAACTAACCGCGTTCGTAGCACTATAACACAATGAATAGTATCACTGAAATCGGTCGAGTCCGTTCCCATGATATCAGTATCACTTTGGTGATTAGCTCATTTTGTTTGGGCTTGCTCCTAACACCGGTTAAGATAATATACTGTAAAGATGTGAATGATGTGGAATAACAGGATATATCAGAGCACTTTGTTACGTAACTGATATCTAATTCTAACCATGACATAATTAATATTCTAAATGATATATAAACATTTAAAACGTTAAGATATTTGCACGTTTCTCGCCAGGTATCGAGCTGCTGCGCCTGCACGGACCCCCACGTCTCAGCGTCACCAGGTCAATTGGGAGCCCTGGATCTGGTCACGAACGATGCGATGCGATATTGGGAATTAAGCTGAAACTCAATTAAAACTATGTCCTTTCCGGAACTAAAAATTTACTAATAATTTGTTGTATTGTGTTATATTTTTTATAGCCACGTGGAAACTGACATGTTTTAACTTTGTTTATTCTTTAACAATCTACGCAAAACAACGATAAGCTCGTCACTTGCAGTCACTTTGTCCCAAAATCTTCGGTGAAAGGTGGGTCGGAAGAGTTTTTATCGTCTAGACTTCCTCTACCTCTGTATTGGAGGAATATATGTGAATATGTTTCTAAAATAAAAGTAACCTACGATCACGTTACGCCACAAAAATCAGCTTTCTGCCAGTATAGTCCCGTTGAAATCAGTCTAGCCGTCTCAGAGATTAGCCGGAACAAACGGCAGACACCTGGCAATCTGGACCGATTTTGACGGGACTTTCACTGGCGGTAGCTGATGTTATGAAGTGTAACTAAAGGCTAGCATTATTTTAGAAACAATTATTAAAGAGTTCGCGTTAACTACAAAACCGCGAGAAGGCCGCAGGGCGGCATTTGGTCGAAGGCTGTTACACAACATAACACTTACTTGGATGCACAAACAAAAACATGTACTTTCGACTTATACATTACACTTATATAACGTACACACATAACAGCTTGCAGTAGTCACTGCCGGACATAGGCCTCGCGTGCCATGTCGCCACGCTTGGCGGGCAGATTGGCGATCACTGAACATCTCGCAACTAACCTAACATAACCTGAAATTTGTACTTAGGACGGGTATTATTCCTTGGGGCATCTATGATGATATTATTCCTTGGGGCATATAGACTAAAGGAAAATCTTAAGAAGTAATCTTTTTCTACATGTCTCAGGACTGGGTGTTGTGGCCCATTCGTTGTTTCTTGTTCCATAACACAAGTGAGTTTGCCACTTGCACGCCCAGAGACATCGGTGCAATGTGTGTGATTTTCAACCTACATAATGTATGTTTTCTAGTATGTATTGTTGGGATTAATTAATGTTAAGAAGGCGAGATGTAATTACAAATTCATACTTAATTATTCAATCCAAGTAAACTAAGGCCATTTATGGCCATGTCCAATAATTGTTTTAACATAAGCCTAAAAGAGATATTGTTTTGTCTAATTTTCAGTGTTCATAGCTATTGCGTTATTAATGTTTACATAGTTTTAATGGATAATTATAAATCCATTGTTTTTAATATTAATTTTAATATACTGAGGCTATTTATAAAACAGTATTTAATAAGATTTCTTATACAATAATACTATCTGCTTATTGGTTTTAAAGGGACGTTGTTTTGAAAGATGTTCAGTGTTCATGTTAAACGGTCAATTATAGTTTACTAAGTTTTAATAGATAATTGTATAAATTAAAGTGACGTTAATTTAAATTATATTCAGCCTATTTATAAAAATGGTACTTTTTAATAATATTTCTAATGTAAAATATTATTTTAACATTGGCTTAAAAGGGATGTTGTGATGACAAACTAGCCGGGGTATTCGATGCTGCAACCATGTTTGATGTTAGACGCAACATACAATTAAAAACTACATTTGTTTCATGTTTTAATTAATGTTGTTAGTATGGATCAATAAACATTTATTGAGTCTAAGTTTGATTTTTGGTTGTCTGACCCTTGACAACAGCATATTGTGTGTTATTCATTGGAATAAATTTAAACTCGTCTATCGACACAGAGTCTATCTCTAGCGGAGATAAACCAGGCGAAGAAATTTTATAATGTTGGAAATACAATATTAACTCTTTTCCTAGACATTAGTCATTTTGATCTCCTCAGTTCTAGATGTCATATTAACGTATTTATTTATTTATTTGCTTGTATATGTATGCATTGGAGAAAAGAATGTAAAATTCCCATTTGAAGTTCTTAATATTTACCTGTGAAATAGTATATAGCAATTTGATTTTGTTGATATATACATATTTCTATAAAGTATATTATTAAGTATATTATAAATTCTTCGTAAAGATTCTTTAAATTAATTAATGAATTCTTTACTTATTTAATTTTGTATTATTATTATTAATATATTTTCTTAGTCAATGATTATAAAACTGTCTGTATTAAATGTCTCCCGCAAGATGCTGGTACGACCTGCAGAACATTGCAGGGAAGTCGATAGTGCAAATGACACAGGACCTTTCTGTGTGGCGATCCTTAGCAGATGCGTATGTTCAGCAGTAGACTTCTGTTAGACTGTTATGATGACGATGATCATGATAAAGTACATGTCATGAGATATTGCAATTACACTTTGTTAGATGAAAGGTCATTTGTTGAATGATAACATTTATCGATTGATCTACCATCTTTAGATGTATGTTTCTGTTTAAATATATTGAATTTTGATGTTTTATACTTTTAGTATTTTATTATTGAATATATTATGTCATAGCATAAATTACGCCTCATTTTACTAACATTATCACATGCACACCAGTGTATATAGATATCATAATCTCATACTTATTATGCGTTTTCGTGTATCTTTCAGCAACATTATTAAAACAGAGATAAGTAGCTACTTATAATATAATGGGGCGAGTTAGAAGTTTCTAGGATTAAAGATTATTTATCGTGACTTTCTTGGATTGGCTTGTGAAGGCACCTCTAAATACTCTATGTACGTCGTGCACCTGGACGGCTGTCGCGATTCCGGGGGCTGGTGCGCAGCGGGAGGGGCAGCGCCCACTCCCGGGACAGGCACAGGCTACAGCGTGGAGGAGCAGGTCACAAAACTGACCCCGTAACAGTTGCTAGCGACGCCTTCGAAGCTAGGGGTTGATGATTTACATGTGCATACAGATCCTCTCTGTCATGCGGTGTCTCGAGGCGACAGAGGAGAGCCCTACCTACCCTACCTATCTCGAAAATGCCAGATTAAAATGAGCAAACTGGTGACAAAGCGATCCTTAATCACCTGAATGATCGCGAGAAGCCTGTAGAATCAATCCTGAAATGGACTTTCATAGACTGTTTTTTGCTATACCAAACCAACCGCGTTCGTAGCATCATAACACAATGAATAGTATCACTGAAATCGGTCGAGTCCGTTCTAGATATCATCAGTATCACTTGGCAGGATTAGCTCATTTTGTTTGGGCTATTCTCAACACCGGTTAAGATAATATACTCGTAAAGATGTAACGGGATATATCAAGAGCAATTTTTTATAACGTAACTGATATCTAGTTCCTAACCATGACATAATTAATATTCTACTGATATATAAACAAAGTGCAACCAAAAAAAAACTTTTAAAATGTTGAAGATATTTGCAATGTCCTCGCCAGGTATCCGAGCTGCGCCACTGTGCCAGACCCCACGTCCTCGGCGCCAGGTCCAATTGGGAGCCCTGATCTAGTCACGAACGATGCATGATATTGAAATTGAGCTGAAACTCGAATTAAAACTATGTCCTCTCCGAACTAAGAAATTTAGTAATAATTTGTTGTATTGTGTAATATTTTTATAATAAATGGAAACTGATGTTTTAACCGTTTTATTTTCTAACACCCATGCAAAACGACGATAAGCCTGCCGCTACTCCGTCACGTTGTCCCAAAATCTTCGGTGAAAGGTGGGTTTGGAAGGATTTAACGTTCAGACTTCTGTCTACCCCGTATTGAGGAATATATGTGAATATGTTTCTAAACAAAATCGCCCACAGCCCACGTTATTGCTCAAAAATCAGCTTCACAGTGTAAGTCCCGTTGAAATCGGTCTAGCCGTCTCAGAGATTAGCCGGAACAAACGGACAGACACCTGAAACGTTCGACCGATTTTGACGGGACTTTCACTGGCGGTAGCTTACGTTGTATGCGTAACAAAGGCCAGCATTATTTTTTAGAAACACAATTAGGTTTCGGCGTTAACAACAAAAGCGCGAGAAGAGCCGCAGTAAAGGCATTTAGCGGAGGCTGTCATACGCAACTAAGCTTATCACTTAGATGCTACACCGACAAAAAGCTTATGTTACTTCGACTTATACATTACACTTATAAAACGGCCACATAACAGCCAGTCCAATCGCTGGATATTTCTCGCGTGCCGTAATCGCCATACGCTGGCAGGCAGATTGGCGATCGCACTAACAGACACCTCGCAACCTAACCTAACATAACTCAACTCAACATTTGTACTTAGGACAGGTATTATTCCTTGGGGGCAGTAGACTAAAGGGCAAATCTTAAAGAGTAAATCTACTTTTCTACATGTCTCGGGACTGGGTATTTGTGGCCCATTCGTTGCTCTTATTCCATAACACAAGTGAGTTTGCTACTTACGCATGAGACATCGGTGCAATGTATGTGATTTTCAACCTATCAATGTATGTTTCGCCGTATGTATTGTTGGGTTAATAATGTTAAGAGAGCCTTGAGATATAATTACACCATACTAATTATTCAATCCAATGTCTAAGGACATTTATGTCCAATGGTATTTTAACATGTTTCCATAAAGAGACATTGTTTGTCTAATTTTTCATGTTCATATTATTAAGGTGTTAATAAATGTTTAGACAGTTTTAATGTGATACCATAAATCCATTGTTTTAATATTTAATTTTTAATATACTGGAGGTTATTTATAAAAACAGTATTTGTAATAAGATTTCTTATATAATAATACTATCTGAACATTGGTTTTAAAAGGTATGTTGTTTTGAAAGATTTTCAGTGTTCAAGTTAAACGGTCAATTATAGTTACTAAGTTTTAAAAAGATAATTGTATAAATTAATAGTGAAACATTTAATTTAAATTAATATTCGGCCTATTTATGAAAATGGTACTTTTAATAATATTTCTAATGTAAATATTATTTTAACATTGGCTTGGGTAAGGGATGTTGTATTGACAAAATAGCCGGGGGTATTCGATGCCGCAACCATGTTTGATGTTAGACGCAACATACAATTAAAAAACTACATTTGTTTTCATATTTAATTAATGTTGTTATGTGGATCAACAAACATTTATTGAAGTCTAAGTTGATTTTGATTTGTCTGACCCTTGACAACAGTATGTGTGTATTTATTCATTGAATAAGACTTAATCGTCTATCGACACAGATTCTATCTCTAGCGGAGATAAAAACAGGTGAAAAGAAATTTTATAATGTTGGAAATATAATTTCCACCTTTTCCTAGACATTAGTCGGGCACGATCACTTCAGCCGAGGTGTCATATTAACGTATTTATTAATTTATTTATATGTACATACATTGGAGAAAAGAATATAAAATTCCATTTGAAGTTCTTAAAAATATTTACACACCTTGAAAGAGTATATAGCAATTTGATCTTTGTTGATATATATACATATTTCTATAAAGTATATTATATTAAGTATATTATAAATTAACTAATGAATTTTAAATTAATTAATGAATTCTTTACTTATTTAATTTTGTATTATTATTAATTAATATATTTTTCTTAGTCAATGATTATGCAACTGTCTGTATTAGACTGTCTCCCGCAAGATGCTGCGACGACCTGCAGAACATTGCGGGAAGTCGATGGGTGCAAATGACACAGGACCTTTCTATGTGGCGATCCTTAGGAGAGGCGTATGTTCAGCAGTAGACTTCTGTTAGACTGTTATGATGACGATGATCATGATAAGAAGTACATGTCACAGATTGACATTACATTGAGATATTGCAATTACACTTTGTTAGTTGAAAGGTCATTTATTGAATGACAACATTTATCGATTGGTCTACCATCTCTAGATGTATGTTTCTGTTTAAATATATTGAGATTTTGATGTTTTATACTTTTTAGTATTTTAGTATTGAATATGACCTGTCATACACGCAAATTACACTAATTTTACTAACTTTATCTCATGCACACCAGTGTAGATATCGCGTTCTCATACTTATTATTATGCGGCTGTATCTTTCAACATTAACATTATTTAAACAGAGATAAGTAGCCACTTATAATATGTACAGTAAGGGCAGAGTTAGAGTTTCTAGGATTTAAACTTATAACAACTTTAAGTAGTTTTAAGATTAAAGATTCATCGTGATTTTGGATTAAGTTTTCTAGAAGGCATCTCTAAATCGAAGCTAGGGGTTGATGATTTACATGTGCATACGAATCATCTCTGTCCGTGAGTTTTAGAGAGGCGACAGAGGGAGAGCCCTACCTACCCTACCCATCTCGAAAAATACCAGATTAAAATAAGCAAACTGGTGACAAAGCGATCGCCAATCTGCCTGAATGACCGCGAGAAGCCTGTAGAATCAATCCTGAAATGGACTTTCATAGGCTGTTTTTATGTATATACAAAACTAATCGTCTGAACACACTAAACACGTACTTAACCAAAAATTTTGCTCAAAAAATTCATATTGTTTTAAATTTATTTACTAGGAACTCAAGTATTTATAGTAAATTACTGATAATAATTCTTTATTACTCTGCGCTTTGTTTATCATTTAAGCCAAATAATGAATAAATCTAACAATAGTTTCTTAGCGGATATTGACGAAATCTACAATAATAAGTGTTGCACCTTCTTAGATGATCCATCTAAATGCTCACAATTAATTAATTCTGATAAAAAATGGTTCTTGATATCAAAGCACAATATACAATTGTTTGCTCTTATAGACCTACAGAAACTAAGCACTATCTATATTCTTTAAGTAAAGTACTACAAAGTATTGCTACACCACACGTTATATTAACGGGAGACATTAATCTAAATTTGCTTGACAGTTTGTTTGTCTCCACACGTCCAAAACTACCAAACCTAATGGCAATGTATGGTTTACAGCAAGCAGTATAATTTAGTACAACGCGGAAACACATGTATTGATCATTACCATGATCAAATCTAATAACTCCTGGAGAACCTCGTATTCGAGGAGTTAAACGATCAATGTCCAATATTAGCGTACTGAAACAAACATATCTTTAAATAACAACACGCATCATAAATTAAACTTATGATTTTAATGCCAATAAAATTGCATTAAAAAACGCCATTTCTTGGAGTGAGTACTTCCAAACTTACAGACGTAAATTGCGCGTTGAGATGCTAGCAACTAAACTACAAACTATAAGTGATTCTCACGTAACCATCAAATATTCTAAAAAAAATACAACCGTTAAAACCGTGGATAACACCTGGAGTTGTAAAGTCTATTCCGGAAAAAGAACAAAATACATATTAAAGTAAAAAAACGGTATGATAAGGAACTTCAAGCTTATTACATTAAACATAGGAACTCACCAATAAGATAATAAAAAAATTTAAAGAAAAGACAGAGCATCAGTTTCACATACATACTCAAAACAATAAAGAAACCTGGAAAATTATAAAAGAGGTGTAATTTAAATAAAGATAGGAAAACTCCTCTGAATTATTAAAATGTTGATTCTCCCACTAGATCTCCTCAATCTAGTGAATAAATATTTTACTTGTGGGGCGCGACTTAGCAAGTAAACAACTTAAAAATTAAATGAGACTGAAAACGAATTGGCTAAGAAAGATAAAATTATCGATACACTACATAAATCTATGTACTTTTATCCACAGATGTAGCTGAAATTAAAAGTATCATAAGTAGTCTAAAAAGTACTGGGGCTTCCGGTCATGACTCACCACATTTATTTAATTAAAAATCACAGGATATTCTGTCTGAGCCATTGCTTTCATTTGTAATTTAAGCTTTATACAGGGCGTTTTCCAAAATATTTTAAAGAAGCTATAGTCTGTCCTATATACAAAGATGGAAATAAAACATCACCTCAAATTACAGACCAATATCATTACTAAGTACATTGTCAAAGATACTTGAAAAGGTTGTAAATAAAAGACTGATGGGATTCATTACCAAGCACATTGTCAAAGATACTTGAAAAGGTTGTAACAAAGATCACGGGATATCTTGAAACAAACAAGCTTTTCGCCAACAACCAGTATGGATTTCAGCCCATAAATCCACTGGGGATGCTGGGTATTAAAATTAACTTCATTGGTTACTACATATCTTGACAAAGGAAAAAGTATTGGTGTCTTTCTAGACTTAAAAAGACTGATACAGTTTCAATTCCAATTTTATTCACATCGTCTTGAAAATTTAGGTATCAGAGGTGTTGTTTCTAGTCGGTTTAAGGACTTTATTCGATATGAAAGCAACGTTAGGTAGAGAGCGCTTGCCATCCCTTGTTATGCTCCGGCGGCATTCCGCAAGGTAGCACCTTGGGTCCGACGATGTTTCTCATATATATAAAATGATCTGTGTAATTACAGATACCAGGTGCAGACCTTATAATGTTTGCGCATGACACTGTGTTGCTATTTAATGGTGATACTTGGGATGAAGTGAAGCGTAGTAAGTGAAAACGGGTTGACATGTGTTGTAACCTCGCTGGTTAGAAGATAGTTTGCTTCTCAATATTTCTAAACTAAATATTTATGCTTTAGTAAGACAAAGGCATCCGGTCCCACAAAAATTTCAAGCTACATCCATCGTTTACGTAATCGCACACTAAGCACAAATCGCTGTCTCTGCAGCCTGCTGACTATGTGATTCTATCAGATACCTGGAGTTATACCGATAGCAGAATGTCTTGGGAAGGCCATGTTAATGCAGTTTGCAAGACTTAGAAAACTGGTTTATGTCTTTAAACCTACGCAAACTTGTAAATAAAGCTCTCCTCATAAAAACATATAAAGCTCTAGGAGAATGTGTAATAAATTACTGCATTACCTGGGTGGTGCAGCTAAAGTCACATAATAAAGATAGAACGTGTACAAAGAACTGTCTTGAAAGTTATGCCCGGCTACCTTTCCGCCACCCAACTGTATCGGTTTATGAGCTTAAGTTAACGTGCTATCTGTACGCAAATTGTTTATTTTAAACATCATAAGAAGGTTTCATCAAGCTTTACAGTGCCTCACGTAACTCAAAGTCATAAAAGAATTGACCGTTATCCTATCCCAAGAGCAAATAGCGCAGTATTTAAAAGACATTTTGCTTTCTTTGCCCCTAAACCATACAATGAATTAAGTAAATACCGTATCGTTAGAAATGTTAGTACCTTTAATATCAAGAATATTGTAACTGACTGGTTAAATAAGTTCGATTTCAAAAGCACTGAAAATCTATTATCTATAAATATTTGACTAAGCACGCACGCACGCACGCACACACACACACACACGCTGACACACACACACGCTGACACACACACACACACACACACACACACACACACACACACACACACACACACACACACACACACACACACACACTCATGCACAAAATATATTTTAAAATTCTTTAATTTGTAAAATTTATAATTTTCAAAAGACTAATTTGGGTAAATTTAAATTGCTTAAACTATTTACTGGCAAGGAAAGTGGCCCCTGAAACACAGGTATCTTATCCCTAGCTCAGGGTCACAAACCACTGTTATTCATGATTCTGTTTAATTGCTTTATCAATAAAGATTATTATTATTATTATTATTATACTCAAATCAACCCCTGCGTCTGCAGTGCACTATAACAAAATGAATATAGTATCACTGAAACGTGTTGTTCATTCTGTGATATCAGTATCACTTGCAGGATTACCTCATTTTGTTTGGGCTAGCTCCTAACACCGGTTAAGATAATACATCAGAAGATGTAACGATATATCAGAGCACTTATAACGTAACTGATATCTAGTTCCCAACCATGACATACCAATATTCTAATTGATATATAAACAAAGCGAAAACAAAAACTTTAAAACGTTAAGATATTTGCACGTTCCCCGCCAGGTATCCGAGCTGCTGCGCCACTGCACAGACCCCCACGTCCTCGGCGTCACCAGGTCCAATTGGGAGCCCGGATCTAGTCAATGAACGATGCGATGATGCTGAAATTGGAGCTGAAACCGAATTCAAAACTATGTCCCTCTCCGGAACTAAGAAATTTAGTAATAATTTGTTGTATTGTGTAATATTTTTATAATAAATGGAAACCGACATGTTTTTGTCCGTTTTATTTCTCTAACACCTACGCAAAACGACGATAAGCCTGCCGCTACTTCCGTCACGTTGTCCCAAAATCTTCGGTGAAAGGTGGGTCGAAAGGATTTAATCGTCTAGACTTCTGTCTACCTCTGTATTGAGGAATATATGTGAATATGTTTCTAAAATAAAATCGCTTCACTAGCCCACGTTAGCGCCACAAAAATCAGCTTTCTGCCAGGTGTATATCCCGTTGAAATCGGTCTAGCTGTCCTAGATACTAGCGAACAAACGGACAGACATCTGAAAACGTTCGACCGATTTCCACGGACTTTCACCGGCGGTAGCTGATGCTGTAAGGTGTAACTAAGGCCAGTATTTTAGAAACAATAATTAGGGTTTCATGCCAACTACAAACCGCGAGAAGAGCCGCAGGGGCAGCATTTAGTCGAAGGCTGTTAAACAACTAAGCTTACTTACTTAGATGTTGCAATCGACAAAAGCTTATATTACTTTCTCCAAGGTGTGTAAATATTTTAAGAACTTTCAAATAGAATTTTATATTCTTTTCTCCAATGTATGTACATATACAAGCAAATAAATAAATAAATAGAATTAATATGACACCTAGAACTATGAGGTGATCATTTTGACTAATGTCTAGGAAAAGAGTTAATATTGTATTTCCAACACATTATAAAATTTCTTTCGCCTATTTTATCTCCGCTAGAGATAGACTCTATTATCAATGGGCAATTTAAATTCTTATTCAATGAATAAATACACAAATACTGTTGTCAAAGGGTCAGACAAATCAAAATCAAACTTAGACTTCAATAAATGTTTATTGATCCATACTAACAACGATAATTTAAATATGAAAACAAATACAGTTTTTAATTTGTATGTTGCGTCAACATCAAACATGGTTGCAGCATCGAATAACCCCAGCTGGTTTGTCAATACAACATCACTTTTAAGCCAATGTTAAAATAATACTTTTACATTAGAAATATTATTATTATTAAAAGTACCATTTTAATAAATAGCCGAATACTAATTTAAATTAAATGTTTCACTATTAATTTATAAAAATAGCGCTAATAAAACTTATTAAACTATTATTGACCGTTTAACTTGAACACAGAACATCTTTCAAAACAACGTCTCTTTTAAACCAATGTTAAGATAGTATTATATAAATCTTATTACAATACTGTTTTTATAAATATGTACCTCAGTATATTAAAAACAATGGATTTATAATTATCCATTAAAACTATGTAAACATTAATTAACTTACCCAATAACTATGAACACTGAAAAATTAGACAAAACAATATCTCTTTTTGGAAACATCTTAAAAATACCATTGGACACATGGCCATAAATGGCCTTAGTTACATTTGGATTGAATAATTAAGTATGAATTTGTAATTATATTTTAAGAACTTTCAAATAGAACTTTCAAATAGAATTTTATATTCTTTTCTCCAATGTATGTACATATACAAGCAAATAAATAAATAAATAGAATTAATATGACACCTAGAACTATGAGGTGATCATTTTGACTAATGTCTAGGAAAAGAGTTAATATTGTATTTCCAACACATTATAAAATTTCTTTCGCCTATTTTATCTCCGCTAGAGATAGACTCTATTATCAATGGGCAATTTAAATTCTTATTCAATGAATAAATACACAAATACTGTTGTCAAAGGGTCAGACAAATCAAAATCAAACTTAGACTTCAATAAATGTTTATTGATCCATACTAACAACGATAATTTAAATATGAAAACAAATACAGTTTTTAATTTGTATGTTGCGTCAACATCAAACATGGTTGCAGCATCGAATAACCCCAGCTGGTTTGTCAATACAACATCACTTTTAAGCCAATGTTAAAATAATACTTTTACATTAGAAATATTATTATTATTAAAAGTACCATTTTAATAAATAGCCGAATACTAATTTAAATTAAATGTTTCACTATTAATTTATAAAAATAGCGCTAATAAAACTTATTAAACTATTATTGACCGTTTAACTTGAACACAGAACATCTTTCAAAACAACGTCTCTTTTAAACCAATGTTAAGATAGTATTATATAAATCTTATTACAATACTGTTTTTATAAATATGTACCTCAGTATATTAAAAACAATGGATTTATAATTATCCATTAAAACTATGTAAACATTAATTAACTTACCCAATAACTATGAACACTGAAAAATTAGACAAAACAATATCTCTTTTTGGAAACATCTTAAAAATACCATTGGACACATGGCCATAAATGGCCTTAGTTACATTTGGATTGAATAATTAAGTATGAATTTGTAATTATATCTCAAAGGCTCTCTTAACATTAATTAACTAACAATACATACGTAAAACATACATTGATAGAGTTGAAAATCACATAC
>JAGSMR010000499.1:0-34018 GCA_029286605.1 Sericinus montela
ATTTTATATTCTTTTCTCCAATGTATGTACATATACAAGCAAATAAATAAATAAATAGAATTAATATGACACCTAGAACTATGAGGTGATCATTTTGACTAATGTCTAGGAAAAGAGTTAATATTGTATTTCCAACACATTATAAAATTTCTTTCGCCTATTTTATCTCCGCTAGAGATAGACTCTATTATCAATGGGCAATTTAAATTCTTATTCAATGAATAAATACACAAATACTGTTGTCAAAGGGTCAGACAAATCAAAATCAAACTTAGACTTCAATAAATGTTTATTGATCCATACTAACAACGATAATTTAAATATGAAAACAAATACAGTTTTTAATTTGTATGTTGCGTCAACATCAAACATGGTTGCAGCATCGAATAACCCCAGCTGGTTTGTCAATACAACATCACTTTTAAGCCAATGTTAAAATAATACTTTTACATTAGAAATATTATTATTATTAAAAGTACCATTTTAATAAATAGCCGAATACTAATTTAAATTAAATGTTTCACTATTAATTTATAAAAATAGCGCTAATAAAACTTATTAAACTATTATTGACCGTTTAACTTGAACACAGAACATCTTTCAAAACAACGTCTCTTTTAAACCAATGTTAAGATAGTATTATATAAATCTTATTACAATACTGTTTTTATAAATATGTACCTCAGTATATTAAAAACAATGGATTTATAATTATCCATTAAAACTATGTAAACATTAATTAACTTACCCAATAACTATGAACACTGAAAAATTAGACAAAACAATATCTCTTTTTGGAAACATCTTAAAAATACCATTGGACACATGGCCATAAATGGCCTTAGTTACATTTGGATTGAATAATTAAGTATGAATTTGTAATTATATCTCAAAGGCTCTCTTAACATTAATTAACTAACAATACATACGTAAAACATACATTGATAGAGTTGAAAATCACATACATTGCACCGATGTCTCATGAGTAGTAGCAAACTCACTTGTGTTATGAATGAAACAACGATGGGCCACAAATGCAGTCCCGAGACATATGAAAAAGTAGATTTACTCTTTAACATTTTCCCTTTAGTCTATATGCCCCAAGGAATTATATCATCATAGATGCCCCAGACCATACCGTCCTAGGCTGGTAGGTTAGGTTATGTTAGGTTAGGTTGCGAGATATCTGGTAGTGCGATCCTTGATCTGCCTGCCAAGCGTGGCGATTACGGCACGCGAGAGGCCTATGTCCAGCAGTGGACTACTGCAGCTGTTATATGTGTACGTTATATAAGTGCCAATGTATAGGTCGAAAGTAACGCAAGCTTTTGTCGGTGCAGCATCTAAGTAAAGTAAGCTTAGCAATTTATTTACAGCCTTCGACTAAATGCCTTACGGCTTTCTCTCATACGGTTTTTATGAATAACATGACCCCTAATTATTGTTTCTAAAATAATGCTAGCCTTAGTTACATCTTACAACATCAGCTACCGCCAGTGAAAGTTCCGTCAAAATCGGTCCAGACGGTTCAGGTGTCTGTCCGTTTGTTCGGCTAATCTCTGAGACAGCTAGACCGATTTCAGCAGGACTTACACTAACGAAACTTCGATTTTTATGTGGCGTAACGTGCAGGATCGTAGGCTACTTTTTTATTTAGAAACATGTTCACCTATATTCTCATACAGAAGTGGAGCAGAAGTCTGAACAATTAAATCCTTCAGGCCCACCTTTCACCGACGATTTTGGGACAACGTGACAGGTAGCGACAGGCTTATCGTTGTTTTTACGTAGATTGTTAAAGAAATAAAACAGTTAAAACATGTCAGTTTCCATTTATTATAAAAATATAACACAATACAACAAATTATTATTAAAATTTCTTGGTTCGGAAGGACATAGTTTTAATTAGGTTTCAGCTCAATTTCAATATAGCATCGCATCGTTTCGTGACTTCCGTCCAGGGCTCCAATTGGACCTGGTGACGCCGAGACGTGGGGGTCCGTGCGGTGGCAACCCGGCTCGGATGCCTGGCAGGGAACGTGCAGATTATCTTAACGTTTTAAATGTTTTATATCATTTGGGAATGTGAATTATGTCATGATTTAGGAACTAGATATCAGTTACGTAACAAAGTGCTCTGATATATCGTATTCATCGTTCACATCTTTGCGAGTATATTATCTTAACCGGTGTTACAAGGAGCTAGCCCAAACAAAATGAGCTAATCACTGCAAAAATTGATACTGATATCACAGAACAGGCTCCACCGATTTCAGTGATACTATTCATTGTGTTATAGTGCTACGAACGCGGTTAGTTTGGTATATACGCAAAAACAGCCTATGAAAGTCCATTTCAGGATTGATTCTACAGGCTTCTCGCTATCATTCAGGCGGATTGTCGATCGCTTTGTCACCAGTTTGCTCATTTTAATCTGGTATTTTCGAGATAGGTAGGGTAGGTAGGGCTCTCCCTCTGTCGCCTCTCGAGACACTGACGGACAGAGAGGATCTGTATGCACATGTAAATCATCAACTAGCTTCGAAGGCGGGGTCGCTAGCAACTAAGCTACGGGGTCAGTTTGTGACCTGCTCCTCCACGCTGCGTCACGATAGCCAATCTTTAATCTTGAAACTACTTGAATTTGTTATAAGTTTAAATCCTAGAAACTTCTAACTCTGCCCCTCACTGTACATCTTACAAGTAGCTACTTATCTCTGTTTTAATAATGTTAATGTTGAAAGATACACGAAAACATAATAAGTATGAGATTGCGATATCTATATGTACACTGGTGTGCATGTGATAATGTTAGTAAAAATGAGTGTTATTTGCGTATATGACGGGTCATATTCAATAATAAAATACTAAAAAGTATAAAACATCAAAATCTCAATATATTTAATCAGAAACATACATCTAAAGATGGTAGACCAATCGATAAATGTTGTCATTCAATAAATGACCTTTCATCTAACAAAGTGTAATTGCAATATCTCATGTGATATGTACTTCTTATCATGATCATCGTCATCATAACAGTCTAACAGAAGTCTACTGCTGAACATACGCCTCTCCTAAGGATCGCCACATAGAAAGGTCCTGTGTCATTTGCACCCATCGACTTCCTGCAATGTTCTGCAGGTCCTCGCAACATCTTGCAGGGCATTCTATACAGACAGTTGTATAATCATTGACTAAGAAAGATATATTAATTAATAATAATACAAAATTAAATAAGTAAAAGAATTCATTAATTAATTTAAAGAATTCATTAGTTAATTTATAATATACTTAATATAATATACTTTATAGAAATATGTATATATATCAACAAAAATCAATTTGCTACATACTCTTCAAAGGTGTGTAAATATTTTTAAGAACTTCAAATGGGAATTTTATATTCTTTTCTCCAATGTATGTACATATACAAGCAAATAAATAAATAAATACGTTAATATGACACCTAGAACTGAGGTGATCGTGCCCGACTAATGTCTAGGAAAAGAGTTAATATTGTATTTCCAACATTATAAAATTTCTTTCGCCTGTTTTATCTCCGCTAGAGATAGACTCTGTGTCGATAGATGGATTTAAATTCTTATTCAATGAATAAATACACAAATACTGTTGTCAAAGGTCAGACAAATCAAAATCAAACTTACACTTCAATAAATGTCTATTGATCCATACTAACAACATTAATTAAATATGAAAACAAATGTAGTTTCTTAATTGTATGTCGCGTCTAACATCAAACATGGTTGCAGCATCGAATAACCCCGGCTAGTTTGTCAATATAACATCCTTTTAAGCCAATGTTAAAATAATATTTTACATTAAATATTATTAAAAGTACCATTTTATAAATAGGCCGAATATTGAACAAGTTAAATGTTTCACTCTTAATATATACAATTATCTATTAAAACTTAATGTAAACTATTATTGACCGTTAACTTGAACACAAGAACATCTTTCAAACAACGTCTCTTTTAAAACCAATGTTAAGATAGTATTATTATATAAAATCTTATTACAAATACTATTTTTATAAATAGCCTCAGTATATTAAAACAATGGATTTATAATTATCCATTTAAAATATATGTAAACATTAATTAACGCAATAGCTATGAACACTGAAAAATTAGACAATAAACAATATCTCTTTTGAAACATGTTAAAATACCATTGGACACATGGCCATAAATGGCCTTAATTACATTTGGATTGAATAATTAAGTATGAATTTGTAATTATATCTCAAGGCTCTCCTTGTTAAAGGTAGCAACAATACATACGTAGAAACATACATTGATAGGTTGAAAATCACCTTACATTGCACCGATGTCTCATGGTAATGTAAACTCACTTGTGTGTTATGGAATAAGAAACAACAGATAGACACAAATACCCAGTCCCGAGACATGTAGAAAAGTAGATTTACTCTTTAACATTTTCCTTTGGTCTATATGCCCAAGAGGAATTATATCATGTCATAGGTGCCCCAAGGAATAATACCCGTCCTAAGTACAAAATGTAGGTTAGGTTGTGTTAGGTTGGGTTGCAGGGTGTCTGGTGGTGCGATCCCCTTGATCTGCCCTTGCCAAGCGTGGCGATTACGGCACGCGAGAGACTGTCAGCAGTGGACTACTGCTACTGTTATGTGTACGTTATATAAGTGTAATGTATAAGTCGAAAGTAACGCAAAGCTTTTGTCGGTGCAGCATCTAAAGTAAATATGGCTGGTTGTGTTGCAGCCTTCAAACTAAATGCTGCTTGCAGCTCTTCTCGCGGTTTTGTAGTTAACGCGAAACCCTAATTATTGTTTCTAAAATAATGCTAGCCTTAGTTACCACCTTACAACATCAGCTACCACCAAGTGAAAGTTCCGTCAAAATCGGTCCAGACGTTTCAGGTGTGTCTGTCCGTTTGTTCGGCTAATCTCTGAGACGGCTAGACCGATTTCAACAGGACACACTGGCAGAAAGCTGATTTTTGTCAGCGTAACGTGGGATCGTAAGCTGCTTTTTTATTTTAGAAACATGTTCACACTATTCCTCCAATACAGGGGTAGACAGAAGTCCTGAACAATTAAATCCTTCCGACCCACCTTTCACCAAACGTTTTGGGACAACGTGACGGGTAGCGACGAGCTTATCGTTGTTTTACGTAGATTGTTAAAGAAATAAAACAGTTAAAACATGTCAGTTTTACATTGTGTAAAATATAACACAATAAACAAATTATTAGTAAATTTCTTAGTTCGGAAAGGATAGTTTTAATTAGAGTTTCAGCTCAATTTCAATATCGCATCGCATCGTTCGTGACTAGATCAGGGCTCCCCAATTGGACCTGGTGACGCCGAGGACAATGAGGGGTCCGTGCAGTGGCGCGGCAGCTCGGATACCTGGCGAAGACGTGCAATTATCTTAACGTTTTAAATGTTTATATATCATTTAGAATATTGAATTATGTCATAGTTTAGGAACTAGATATCAGTTACGTAACAAGTGCTCCTGATATATCGTATTATTCACATCCATTCACATCTTTGCGAGTATATTATCTTAACCGGTGTTGGAGCTGGCCCAAATTAAAATGAGCTAATCCTGAAGTGATATGATGTCACTAAGACAAGAGGCTCTCGATTTCAGTGATACTATTCATTGTGTTATAGTGCTACGAACGCGGTTGGGTACGTTATATACATAAAAAGCAGCCTGTAGTCCATTTCAGGATTGATTCTACAGGCTTCTCGCGATAATTCAGGCGGATTGTCGATCCTTTGTCACCAGTTTGCTCATTTTAATCTGGTATTTTCGAGATAGGTACGGTGAGTGGGGCTCTTCCCCTCTGTCGCCTCTCGAGACACTCACGGACAGAGAGGATTCGTATGCACATGTAAATCATCAACCCCTAGCTTCGAAGGCGGGGTCGCTAGCAACTAAGCTACGGGTCAGTTTGTGACCTGCTCCTCCACGCTGCAGCTGCGCCTGCGTCGGGAGTGGGCGCTGCCCCTCCCGCCGCGCACCAGCCCCGGAACTGCGACAGCCGTCCAAGTGCACCGACGTACATAGAGTATTTAGAGGTGCCTTCACAAGCCAATCCAAGAAAGTCACGATAGCCAATCTTTAATCTTGAAACTACTTGAATTTGTTATAAGTTTAAATCCTGAAACTTCTAACTCTGCCCTCACTGTACATCTTACAAGTAGCTACTTATCTCTGTTTTAATAATGTTAATGTTGAAAGATACACGAAAACGCATAATAAGTATGAGATTGCGATATCTATATGTACACTGGTGTGCATGTGATAATGTTAGTAAAATAGGTGTAATTTGCGTATATGACAGGTCATATTCAATAATAAAATACTAAAAAGTATAAAACATCAAAGTCTCAATTTATTTAAACGGGAACATACATCTAAAGATGGTAGACCAATCGATAAATGTTGTCATTCAATAAATGACCTTTCATTTAACAAAGTGTAATTGCAATATCTCATGTGGCATGTACTTCTTATCATGATCATCGTCATCATAACAGTCTAACCATTACTGCTACGAACATACGCCTCTCCTAAGGATCGCCACATAGAGATCTGTGTTTGCATATCGACTTCCGCAATGTTCTGCAGGTCGTCGCAGCATCTTGCGGGAGACATTCTAATACAGACAGTTGTATAATCATTGACTAAGAAAGATATATTAATTAATAATAATACAAAATTAAATAAGTAAAGAATTCATTAATTAATTTGAAAATTAACATTAGTTAATTTATAATATACTTAATATAATATACTTTATAGAAATATGTATATATATCAACAAAAATCAAATTGCTATATACTCTTTCAAGGTGTGTAAATATTTTAAGAACTTCAAATAGAATTTTATATTCTTTTCTCCAATGTATGTACATATACAAGCAAATAAATAAATACGTTAATATGACACCTAGAACTGAGGTGATCGTGCCCGACTAATGTCTAGGAAAAGAGTTAATATTGTATTTCCAACATCATAAAAATTTCTTTCGCCTGTTTTATCTCCGCTAGAGATAGACTCTGTGTCGATAGACGAATTTAAATTCTTATTCCAATGAATAAATACACAAATACTGTTGTCAAGGTCAGACAAATCAAAATCAAACTTAGACTTCACTAAATGTTTATTGATCCATACTAACAACATTAATTAAAATATGAAAACAAATGTAGTTTTTTAATTGTATGTTGCGTCTAACATCAAACATGGTTGCAGCATCGAATAACCCCCAGCTGGTTTGTCAATACAACATCCCCTTTTTAAATAATGCCTGACTAGCCATTACGTTATATAAGTGAAATGTATAAGTCGAAAGTAACATTTGCAACATAATAAAATAAAAAATTCGTTCATGCTGAACATTTCACACACACACACACACACACACTTATGTCCTGCTGGCCCGAGTGGCTCCATGTCCCGCCATGTCGCGTGCGCGTGTGCCGCAGAAGCGCGAGGAGGGCTGGTGGGTGGTGGTGGGCGAGCCGAAGAGCAACAGCCTGCTGTCCATCGAGCGCGTGTCGCTGGCGCGTACCGCGCGGGTGCGGCTGGACTTCGTGTGCGGCGCGGGCGGTCGGCACACCTACACGCTCTACTTCATGTCTTACTCCTACCTGGGCGCGGACCAGGAGTACAAGTTCACGGTCGACGTGGACGACGTGCCCGCCATCGACGACAGCGATTCCGAATGATTCCGATTCTAATACATTTATTAGTTAGTTAGAGAATAAAGTGATTTTTTTTAGTTATTCTTTCTCCATAGAGTAACGCAACGATCGCTTCTACAACGATATCTCAGTGGTATAGGTTACTGTTTGAGCCGAAAGAGATGATATTTACAGTTCTTAAATGTTTGTTCAAGGTGGACGCTAAAGCTACTGAACGGATTTTGATCCTGTTTCCCTTCTCTAATGTCTTGTTTTTCAACTTAGAAACTGACGCACGAATCTCAATGATTCCTGCATCGGTTTCTAAAAATGGAAAATTATTTGTTTGTGAATTGAAATCTATAGAACGGATTTAGATGCGGTTTTCAGTGCTACACGTGGCTTTCTAGACTTCTATAGTCTTATTTAAGAAAGGCAATAGATTTAGTCCCCTCAAAATCTGTTTATAGATGGCCAACGAGCCGCCCCGGCATCGCGCTACATATGTTTTTCTGTCGTAGTAACGTAAATTGTATCGCTTCATACTCCTTTCAAAGTCACCAATTCTTAGAGGCTACTTTTTGTTTTAGAAACATATTCACATATATTCCTCCAATACAGAGGTAGACGATTAAATCCTTCCGATCCGCCTTTCACCGAAGATTTTGGGACAACGTGACAGGTAGCGGCGAGCTTATCGTCGTTTTTGCGTAGATTGGTAAAGAAATAAAACAGTTAAAACATGTCAGTTTCCATTTATTATAAAAATATAACACAATACAACAAATTATTAGTAAATTTCTTAGTTCGGAAAGGACATAGTTTTAATTAGAGTTTCAGCTCAATTTCAATATCGCATCGCATCGTTCGTGACTAGATCCAGGGCTCCCAATTGGACCTGGTGACGCCGAGGACGTGGGGGTCCGTGCAGTGGCGCAGCAGCTCGGACACCTGGCGAGGAACGTGCAAATATCTTAACGTTTTAAAGTTTTTTTGATGTGAAACATCTATAGCCGCTCGTAAAACCGATTTCTGGCGTGGCGACGCATGCCGCGAAACTATACAAAGGTATACTAATTTACACCCTATTACCTGAGAAGTAAGGTTTATAATTAAACACTGAAATCCCTTTTATATTTAATTAATTATATTCATATTATTCATATTAGTGACTATGTAAATTATATTAAGATTTCATTTTACATGAAAGGTCATTTCCTTATAGTCAATAATGTTCAATAATTTTTAAACGAATAACTACCCTTAAAATTAAATTAAATTTTTAGATTAGTGTACCATTGTTCATTGGATTAATCATATTAAGATTTAGCAATTTTTGAAAAAATCTAAAGTATTAAATGTGTTAGAGAACAAAGTGACTTTTTTAGTTCTTTCTCCATGGGTATCGCAACGATCGCTTCTACAACGATGTCCCAGTAGTATAGGTTACTGTTTGAGCCGAAAAAGATGACATTTACAGTTCTTAAATGTTTGTTCAAGGTGGACGCTAAAGCTACTGAACGGATTTTGATCCTGTTTCCGTTCTCTAATGTCTTGTTTTTCAATTTAGAAACTGACGCACGAATCTCAATGATTCCTGCGTCGGTTTTTAAATTGGAACATTATTTGCGGATGCGGTTTTCAATGCTACACGTGGCTTTCTAGACTTCTATAGTCTTATTTAAGAAAGGCAATAGATTTAGTCCCCTCAAAATCTGTTTATAGATGGCCAACGAGCCGCCCCGGCATCGCGCTACATATGTTTTTCTGTCGTAGTAACGTAAATTGTATCGCTTCATACTCCTTTCAAAGTCACCAATTCTTAGAGAAAACATTTTGAAAATGCTGAGTTACGTGTATTTTTAACATGCACTTTTAACTTTGAAAATTACAAGCTCACATACAACTGCTCATTTCTTAGTTTCATTCTAAAAGTTTCGCCACGTTTGTACTGGCATCGGGCGTTGTTTCATCTTTGAAATGCCGTCGAGAAGCCCTCACACTAAACTAACGGCTGCAGTATCGGACGGAGAGACATAGTGTTGACGCAGACACGTTATGATGTTTACTTTTAATTAATTTTTAATGTCATAACCCAAAACATATAGAGCAATATTTCTTTATTATTTTTAATTTGTACACGTCACACATTAGCGAAGCCGGTTTACAAACACAACTGCCCTCTGGTTTTTCATTACGTTGTAACGATGAAATTCGTACACAAGTTTTGAAAAACTCATTGGTACTGCTACATGGGGATGGAACTCGGGTCTCTCGACTCAGAAATTCCGACCACCCAACAACTCGGCTATCGTGACTTTTTAAGAACTTTTAAGGGGAAGATAGTCGATCTATTCTGAAGTATATAGAGGTCTTAAGAATGGACTAAATAGAAAATCCTTTCAGCCCACCTTTCACCGAATAATTTTTGTAATAAAATCATACATAAGTTTTTAAAACCCATGGGCCTACCACTTGGGGATCGAAGTCAGGTCTCTTGCCTCGCACTCCGATCACACAACTACTTGGCAATCGTCACTATTAATTTAAAAGTCATAATTTAAATATCACGTACTAGCAAGAAATAATTATTTTTAAATCAGCAATAGACCATCATAACGCGCTATAAATTGAATTACATAACAATAAACTTTTGTTACACAACAATAAATAATTAACAATAAATATTAAATAAAAAATTAACAATAAATTGAATTGCAAAACAAAGTTAAAACGTTATAGCGCGTCTTCTTAATCAGTCGTATTAACTTCCTTTCACTCGTAGTCTATTTATATTTACAGACTAGCTGCCCACCGCGGCTTTGCTCGCAGTTTGACATAACGCGGAACCATAATTATATTTCTAAAACAAAAGTAGCCTATGTTACTCCTTATAACATTAGCTATCTGCCAGTGAGTCTCGTCAAAATTAATCCAGTCATTTCAGAGATTAACAGGAGTAACATTAACAGTCAGACAGGCAGACAAAACTTGTAAAATGTAATTTTGTGTATGTGCCGTATACATTAATATACATGTTGACAGTTATTTCAATATAACAAACAGACACACCAATTTTATTTATATGTATAGATTATTCATGCAGCTGCTTTACGGCGTCATAATATCGACATTACGAGCTTTTAACTGGTTCATTGTTTTGTCGGAATTATAAAAGACGAGTCATAATTTGTTATATGACGATCTTAAAAAACTGTTCGTAAAACGGATATAAAGACGGCGACAGGCTCACCACCTGTCACGTTGTCCCGAAAATATCTTCGGTGGAAGGTGGGTCGAAGAGACTTAATTGTCTAGGCGACCTATGTCTACCCCTGTATTGGGAATTGCGTGAAGATATTTTTTTATTTAAAAAAGCTTTGGAATTTTTTATAAAAAGTAATTTTGTGTAACATAGTCATGTCAGCAGTGAAGGCAGGGGTACTACCAACTCTACTTTCGAAGCCAATGGTTGCGTAAATAAATAAATAGATATCTTCTCGTAAGGTCTGCTTCGGGGCTGATGGTCACAGACATCCTGTAAACGCAGAAAATAGAAGATGCTTACACTATTGTATTATTACACACACACACACACACACACACACACACACACACACACACACACACACACACACACACACCACATATGGTAATGAAATTGTTAACTTTTTTTTCTGTGTCAATTCGATTGTAACTCAATGATGGGAAGTAACTGCAACCTGTAACACAGTTTTCTATCACGGGTTGCAGCGGTTCAATGTAAATGTAATATCCATATTCTTCACTATAAATAAAACAATTTATTATTATTGTTTATATTCTTATATATCTCGGTCTTTTAAAACCGGGTATTTATCTTACACGGGTAAAATCCAAGTGTCAGACAAGGATAATCTCGTAATATTTAGGTACCGTGTGTGCATCATCATTTCAGGCTGTAAAATTTACGTACCATGCGGCAGGTATTTAAAATAACAGCTTTTGTAAACTGGTAAAGGTGAATTTTGGTAGTTCTAGGCTTGATAAGGCGTTATGGAGCTGAGTGGAATCACACCAGTCGCTGACAAAACTATTGGTATAATGTTAACCTTTGCAGCTTCCACATGCGAGCTATTTCTACTTTCAGACCTGTGTATTTGCTTAGTTTGAGAGATATGGTGCTTTGTAGATTGTGAGTGTTTTATATCAATTAAGTATGCTGTTTTGTTTAATTTATTTAAAAGAGTAATGTCAGGTCTGTTGTAGTGTACAGTCCGGTCTGTTAAAATAGCTCTGTCAAAGTATAACTTATGAGTTTTGTTTTCGAGAACGGTTTTCGGGTATATATTTATAATAGGGATAGGAGGTGAAGATGTTAAATTATGTTTGCGTGCTAACTGCTGGTGTATGATATTGGTAACTTGGTCATGTCGATGTTTATAATCAGTTTGTGCTATGTCTTACATGCTCCAGTTATATGTTGGATTGTTTCAGAAACGCTACTGCATCGTCTGCAATGATCTGTCGTGATGTTATGGGATTTGATTATATACTTTTGGTAATTTCGAGGTTTCTACTACTTCATCTTGTATTGCGAGCATGAATCCTTCTGTCTCCGGGGACAATTCGCCTCGCTTCAGCCATTCATTCGATGAAATTTTATCTACAGTGTGTTGATACAATGGATGCTGTCGGTGTCTGCCGTGTAGAGCTTTATGGGTCCATTCATATTATTAATATTATTATTATTATTGTTGTCTTATTGGCATAAACAAGGCAAAATTACTAAAAGAGAATACAGATTTAAAATTTCAACTGATGCGTGTAAAACACGGTGGCTCGGAGGTAAGAGCGTCGCCACGGATCGGCGAAGGTCGCAGGTTAAAATCACGCCCGTGTCAGATTAAAACTAATGGGAAGGCACGATGGTTTTAATCGTACAATTCAGGTCTGCTAATCAAGGATAAATAGTTTGCCAACAAGTTGCCTCTGCGTTATGTCAATAGTGACACACACATAACGGCATAGTAATGTCCACTGCAGGACATAGGCCTCTCCCATAGAGAGGACTTGCCAGAATCGCCACGCTTGACAAGCGGATTGGCGATCGCTGTGCCAGACCACTCGCACCTCAGCCGATTATTATTGTCTGAGGTGGGAGACGGTACGGTGAGGTCTGATTATTATAGTCTGATATTTTTAGAGATGGTTATCCTGCCATCTATCAATTGCCATAACACTATTCAGGCCAGTTTTCCTCAGTCGCCTCATATGACACCCACGAGAAGAAAGGGAGTAGCAATATTCGTACACCGTTACTACACGGTCAAAATTATTATTCCATTTATTTATTTAAAAAAATATTTATTAAATTATTGTTCCATTTCTTTATTTTATTGCAACAATAAAACGCTTACAAAATTTAAACTTGAATGGTTCATATTCATTTAAACGTTTGCTCGTATACATTTTAAAATGACGAGCTCGGTGGACGAATGGCGTACACACAGATTTATCTGGAGTTGTTAACTGTGGGCGCGGCTTCGATTCCCCGGACGGTCAAATTAGTAAATACGTTACAATACGGTACGGGACAATGTAGCAACGGCTATACATTGTATCGGTTCTGGTGTATGTGGTTTGACCTCTTTTGACAAGTAGCGACAGATTCAAACTTTGTGATTCCGGATTCGATTCCCGATGGGTCCATGTAGAAAACACTTTACTACGTTTTCTCGGGTCCGCATGTTTGTGGTATGTTAGTTGTTTCTGAATCCATAACACGCGTGCTTTAGCTACTTACTTTGGGATCAGAGTAATGTGTGTATGTGATGTGATCCACATGTATTTATTTCTTGGTATCATAGAAATTAATTAATTTGACATTATTCTATATTAGACAGACTTCAAAGAAATCTGTAATTATTTTTCATCACCCATAGTAGCTATTCGTGAATATCTTGTGTGATAATTGTATTAAATTGCGCACGGACGGGATACAAACCCGTGACCTCTGCCGTATCGTGGCCACATTTATCTCGGCGAATATGAGCCACCGTGTCCCACACGTATCACTAGAGAAGTCGCGAAATCGTCGCGACAATCCGCAAGTTTGTTTTTGTTTCTTACTTTTCACTTAAAGTCATTGATATCTTATGAAATTTATCTACAGTGTTGATACAATGGATGCTGTCGGTGTCTGCCGTGTAGAGCTTTATGGGTCCATTCATATTATTAATATTATTATTATTATTGTTGTCTTATTGGCATAAACAAGGCAAAATTACTAAAGAGAATACAGATTTAAAATTTCAACTGATGCGTGTAAAACACGGTGGCTCGGAGGTAAGAGCGTCGCCACGGATCGGCGAAGGTCGCAGGTTAAATCACGCCCGTGTCAGATTAAAACTAATGGGAAGGCACGATGGTTTTAATCGTACAATTCAGGTCTGCTAATCAAGGATAAATAGTTTGCCAACAAGTTGCCTCTGCGTTATGTCAATAGTGACACACACATAACGGCACAGTAATGTCCACTGCAGGACATAGGCCTCTCCCATAGAGAGGACTTGCCAGAATCGCCACGCTTGACAAGCGGATTGGCGATCGCTGTGCCAGACCACTCGCACCTCAGCCGATTATTATTGTCTGAGGTGGGAGACGGTACGGTGAGGTCTGATTATTATAGTCTGATATTTTTAGAGATGGTTATCCTGCCATCTATCAATTGCCATAACACTATTCAGGCCAGTTTTCCTCAGTCGCCTCATATGACACCCACGAGAAGAAAGGGAGTAGCAATATTCGTACACCGTTACTACACGGTCAAAATTATTATTCCATTTATTTATTTAAAAATATTTATTAAATTATTGTTCCATTTTCTTTATTTTATTGCAACAATAAAACGCTTACAAAATTTAAACTTGAATGGTTCATATTCATTTAAACGTTTGCTCGTATACATTTAAAATGTATACATTGACGAGCTCGGTGGACGAGTGGCGTACACACCGGTTTATCTGGAGTTGTTAACTGTGGGCGCGGCTTCGATTCCCCGGACAGGTCAAATTAGTAAATACGTTACAATACGGTACGGGACAATGTAGCAACGGCTATACATTGTATCGGTTCTGGGTGTATGTGGTTTGACCTCTTTTGACAAGTAGCGACAAATTCAAACTTTGTGATTCCGGATTCGATTCCCGATGGGTCCATGTAGAAAACACTTTTACTACGTTTTCTCGGGTCCGCATGTTTGTGGTACGTTAGTTGTTTCTGAATCCATAACACGCGTGCTTTAGCTACTTACTTTGGGATCAGAGTAATGTGTGTATGTGATGTGATCCACATGTATTTATTTCTTGGTATCATAGAAATTAATTAATTTGGCATTATTCTATATTAGACAGACTTCAAAGAAATCTGTAATTATTTTTCATCACCCATAGTAGCTATTCGTGAATATCTTGTGTGATAATTGTATTAAATTGCGCACGGACGGGATACAAACCCGTGACCTCTGCCGTATCGTGGCCACACATTTATCTCGGCGAATATGAGCCACCGTGTCCCACACGTATCACTAGAGAAGTCGCGAAATCGTCGCGACAATCCGCAAGTTTGTTTTTGTTTCTTACTTTTCACTTAAAGTCATTGATATCTTATGAAATTTTATATTATAATTACAGAGAAGTAAAAGGAATACGCAAGGAGAAATGTTAATTTTCTAATCCTTTATTTACAGAAACAAAATAATGTTAATATTTAAAATACTTATGAACTAAAAACTACTATAATCGTAGAGCCCTACTCCTCGTGGCATGGTACCAAGAACGCTGGCGGCATTTCCACGTTGAATGGCTAGACTTAACTGTTGAGTGAGAAAAGAACCAGCCCTCTTGTCACCAGGGGCTAGGTCCAGACGCAGATACAATTCCTTTAGAAGCTGCATCGCGCAGGGACTATTATTATTTAAAATTATATTTTATTCATTTTAAATATAATTAAAACTAAGTATCCTAATTAATTTCACTCAACTCTGCACATTACTCAAAGTTTTAAACACCTGTGTACTACCTGTTTTAATGTGGCAGCCAAACATGGGCTTTGACACAAAATAAGACGAGGAAACATGAAATCTGTCAACATGCAATGGAAAGAAGCATGTTGAATGTGAAAAGGTCTAACCGAATAAAAAAGCATGCCATCAGAATAAAGACGAAGGACATAGACATAACATCCAAAATCAAAAGACTCAAATGGCAATGGGCAGGTCACATGATAAGAGGTCTAGAGAAATGGAGCATGTGACACAATGGTATCCCAGAGAAGGAAAAATGAAGAGAGTCAGACTGCATAAAAGGTGGGATTATGACGTTAGGCAAGTTGAAGGAGTAACGTGGAATAGAGTGGCCCAAGATAGGCAGGAATGGAAAGGTAGGAGGCCTTTGCCGATTGGCAAACAGACCTACAAAAAATAATTAAATATTTAATAATTTTTAATTTTTTTTGTTTAATAACCGCCTATACACAACTTGCGTACGACCCGTCATGTCATACGCCAGTATAGTATTCGCGCACGTCCCCAACCCCCTACGTACTTTCGCACACACATAGACAAAAGCCGCGTTCTGCGGCTTACACAACCTCGCCATCGTCGTAATTTCACGACTAGCACGAGATCAGATTTATAGACACGCAAACGTTCGGCTGAATTAGGATTATCCCGCACATCACTACGCCGTATTTTGAAATTAAATCCATATAAGATCCAGCTAGTGCAAGAACTAAACCCTAATGATTTAAATTTGCGTAAGTCATATGCCGAAACAATGTTTCAGTAATTTTCACAACATCTTATTTTCTGACGAAGCCCATTTCCACCTAAATGGACATGTAATCAAACAGAATTGCAGGTATTGGAGCAGCGAAAATCCTAAAGCTTCACTCTCCTAAGGTATCTGTATGGGCTGCAATTTCAGCAAAAGGAATCATCGGACCTTACTTTTTTGAAGATTCTCGAGGCCGTTCAGTTACTGTTAATTCTGTCGAGTATGTGAAAATGTTACGGGATGTCTTAGCACCGATGCTACTGAATTTGCTGGCTATAATCGTAACACATGGTTTCAACAAGATGGAGCCACGTGTCACACATCGAACGAGTCCTTGCCGGTGGTCAAAGACATGTTTCCGGAAAAGGTGATATCCAGACGGGGTGACATCCCATGGCCACCCAGAAGTCCAGATCTATCCCCAGCAGACTTCTTTTATGGGGTTATTTAAAGAGTTGTGTCTACATTGATAAACCGAATACACTGCGTCAACTTAAAGAAAAAGCATCGAAGAGATGTCGGCGATCTCGCGGTCTCTTTGCAGAAGAGTATTCGAAAACTTCAGGACTCGCTTAGATGAGTGCAAAACCGAACGGTGGTCATTTAGACGAAATAATTTTAAAAATAAATTACAACTAATTAGCTTTCTCGTAAAGAAACGATTTCTAAAATATGTTAAATGTTTTTTTATATGATTTTTTTCAAATGTTAACTAATTCATGGCCCACCCAGTATAATAGCACATAAGCATTATCTTATAAATCAATTTTTAACTTTACATAATTACTTTTCATTTGATAAAATTTTGGTGTAAAGTGCATATTACACCATACATACGAAAATATGATGTTCTTCCGAAGTCCGTACAATTATGAACGTTTTGTTTACTTTTAATTAAGGATACATTTACCTAAAATATTTAATACTTAAGTTTTGTGTTTATTGCTTCGATGTAATCCTTGGTGGTGAACCTAAATAATTAAATAAATATGAATGTATATCATAACATTCTGCAAAGCTAAAGTTAGGTTAAAAGGCTATAAATGAATATTTAATTTTTTCATCTGAATGCGTTATTTACGCGTTATTTATTAACTAAGAATTATTTAAGTTTTATCGAATCGTTTATTTCATCATTAATCATGTTAAAGTTTGTTGTTGGGTAAATAAGTCACGACAGCCGAGTTGTTGGGTGCTCGGAATTTCGAGTCGAGAAACCTGAGTTCGATCCCCAGGTGGCAGTACCAATGAGTTTTTCATAAACTTATGTACAAATTTCATCGTTGGCTTGGACATAAAGACGGCGACGGGCTAACCACCTGTCACGTTGTCCCGAAAATATCTTCGGGGAAGGTGGGTCCAAGGGACTTAATTTTCTATACTAGACCTCTGTCTACCCCTGTATAGAGAATTGCGTGAAGATACTTTTTATGTATTTTATAAAGTTTGTTGTTAAAGCTCCAAGAAAATAATTAAAACTACGATAAACATCATTAATAGTTTTGTAGCTCAATTAATAACGTCTTTATTTACAAAGAATGTCAACCTTGTTTGACTCGATCGCGTTTCACTTCATATCGGAGACTTCATTTGTTTTTCTGAGACTCTTACTTTCTCAATTTCTCTTTACCATTCCGGTTTTACTTCTTTCTTTGGACATATTTCCACTCCTCATGGCTAAAAGACAGAAATTGGTGTAATGATAATGTCCGCTTTTTATTCTTATATATCTTAAAAGGTATAATAAAGTTAAATAAATACAATAAACAAATACTTACATGAATTCAGAAAACAATCGGCAGAGGTGAAATAATACCAACGCGCAATATACCTTCTTCGCTTTGCAAGTCTCCACCTTTTTACCTTTACGTGATAAAATGTATTTGTAAATATTCACACATAATAAATTTAAATGGCCACATAATTGACCATACAGTAAATGTTTTTTAGGATCTGTCTGTAGATAATCTAAAAAAAGTATAACTAGTACTAGTAATAGCTGAATTAATCAGTTACCATCTTGAACACTGAATTCACCTTCATATAAAAGAAAAGAATAAAATATAAAAGTTTGCAGATACTAAAATAGAGTGGTCCCAAATGAGAAATTTGACCTAAGATTTTTATTCTTAACAACTAGGAAGTTTCCATAAAAATAATTAATAATTTTACACATTCTTTCCTTAACAAAACAAATTCATAATGTTTAATGTTTTCTTATAGGTTGTAAATTGAATTTTCTCTACAGTCAAATAACTGCTTCTTGTATGTTTTCATACTCATAGGAAATCAGGCGTCGAGTAATGATTAGATCTCAATTGGATTTATTATATCTTGTGTACACGCTCTCCGGTGAATTATGACATTTAGATATGAAATTTCAGATAAAAGTAATTCGTAAATTCAATTGGAGCGGTGACTAAACAGACGCGATGTAAGTAAATAATGTCGTTTTCTTTGCATATCGCGCAGTTTTTCATTTTAGCAATTATTCGTCCCTACGTCTTTATAATGTAATATTTTATTCGTACTTTCTAAGGAAAAATATAGTTATTGCAGACATGCACATTATTGTGAAAGCACTACTCATAGTATTTCAAAGCTGTGGACCGACACGCTCAGTTAATTCATTACGAATAGTTCATTTAAAATAGATCTCTTAGTGGTAGAGTGTTAGATCTTACAGTGGTGCCATGCTTTTGTTGTCGCATGAATGGGCCGGCTCGACCGGGAAAGTACCAGGACCTCACAGAATACCGGCGTGAAGTAGAAGTCTAACAAACTTCTGCGTTTCGTCTGGTGAGTGCAGGTAACCGGTGGCCCACACACCTCCCTCCCAATTCTGGGGAGGGGCATTTAAGGGAGGCAACGCATCTGCTAAGCCTCTGGTATTGTGGTGTTCATGGGCGGCGGTAATCACTTACCATCGCGTGAGCCACCTGCTCGTTTGCCTCCCTTTTCTATAAAAAGATCTTTTCACCCTTACATTCGCCACTGTCGTCATCATCATAACGGCTTTTAAAAGTATAGTGCAACATGAACCTCCTCCGAAATTTAGTCTGGTATATTTCGAAATGGTTTCTCGGTGTCATATAGGACACATAGGATTAGGATTGGGTGATTGGAATATAATTCAAGAGACCCAAGTTCGGTATAGGATTGTCTAGGTAGCAGGTTCGTACCAAAGGGTTTTACAATTACTTACGTAACGTTCATATCGTTGGCTTAGACCTAAAAAGACGGCGACAGGCTCTCCACCTGTCACGTTGTCCCGAAAATATCTTCGTTGAAAGGTGGGTCAAAATAAGTTAGTTATTGGGGCCTCTGTCTACCCCTGTATTGGAAATAGCTTAAAGATATTTTGATTAATGCTGCCAGTGTCTGTTGGCAGCCATTGCCATTATAGGCTTTTCCTTAGCGGCATCTTACGATACCCATTTAATGTTCAATTATTTTACTAATTATTGGTAAATAATGGAAAACACGAGCTTCTATAAATGATAACAGCCCTATCTGTTACATAGTAAAGCAATTTAGTGCTGCCGCAGATTGGACATAGCTTCCTCAAATCACCAGTTACAACGGTGAGGCCGTACTTAGGTGGAGAGCCCTTAATTTGTACTTATTATTTACAAAAGTATTACTAATTAATTGTACATTAAGGTATATATTTGAAAATTTGTCTAGATTACATTTTTCATAAAGCATTTTTAATTCCTTCTATCTACAGTCATTTTCTAATGCCAGGGTAGCTAGAGATGAAGATCGTAAAGGCTACATAGCCTGAAGGCTATGTAGCCTTTACGATCGTTATTTCACCGGAGCACATTTGGAACAGCTTGACAACTGATGAACCTGTCATCTCCATCTTGTAAATTAGCTAATATTACAATATTAATATTTATACAATAATACATATATAAATATTTATACAATAATACATATATAAATATTTATACAATAATACATATATAAATATTTATACAATAATACATATATAAATATTTATACAATAATACATATATAAATATTTATACAATAATACATATATAAATATTTATACAATAATACATATATAAATATTTATACAATAATACATATATAAATATTTATACAATAATACATATATAAATATTTATACAATAATACATATATAAATATTTATACAATAATACATATATAAATATTTATACAATAATACATATATAAATATTTATACAATAATACATATATAAATATTTATACAATAATACATATATAAATATTTATACAATAATACATATATAAATATTTATACAATAATACATATATAAATATTTATACAATAATACATATATAAATATTTATACAATAATACATATATAAATATTTATACAATAATACATATATAAATATTTATACAATAATACATATATAAATATTTATACAATAATACATATATAAATATTTATACAAATATATGTATTTACATGACTCCAGTACAAGCTTTCATATTCTTAACACAAATGATTGCTCTAACGATTACATTCGTACCCTGCTCTACGCTTCGAAGGCACGGTCACTACGCACTAGAATGTCGTACCGTCTCATTTTTCTAAAATTTCTTTTAATAAATTGAAGTAAGCACCAATGCTTGTAACTGTTAACGGTTTACGAACGAATGTAAGGCTATGTAGTGAACAAGCGACCTATCGCAGACCCCACTATAGAATCTTTGGCTGTTGGCAGAATTTCTAAACATTTACAATAAGCTTCCTCTTCAAGAGATTAGATCTATTCGTCGAATATGCGGCGCTTCCAAGGCCGACTGAAAACGAAGCGAAGAGAATCGCAATATGTCCGGTTTGAAAGATCATCTTTTCACTGTAATGAATAAAGGCGTGCTTAAATGTTTTGGGCACATTAAGCGAATGAGTGACGACCGAATGGCGAGGAAAATATATAGCGCGAACTCTTGTCTCTAGATTCGAATTCCGATCATCGAACCACTCGGCTATCATGACATTAATATGTAACTTTATTTGAACTTGTTATAATCCTTTTTGTACCAAAGTAGAATAAATCTACAAGTTTAATGTCTTTGAAGTCAGTACAAATTTCATTATCTGTATTATTTAACTTTGATTCCATTGTAGCGTATGAAAGCCCCGAGAGTTCTTAATGTCTTATTATGTCTAGAATTTCTTTTTAAAAGAAATCTAATTAAAATATTTACTGACACCACGTGACCGCCATGATAGCCGAGTGGTTGGAATTTCGAGTCAAGAGACCCGAGTTCGGTCCCCAGGTGGCAGGTTTTTTCAAAAACCTATGTACGATTTATATCGTTGGCTTGGACATAAAGACGGCGACAGGCTCTCCACCTGTCACGTTTTCGCAAAAAAATATCTTCGTTGAAAGGTGGGTCAAAATGAGTTAGTTATTGAGGCCTCTATCTACCCCTGTATTGGAAATAGCTTAAAGATATTTTTGATTAATGCTGCCAGTGTCTGTTGGCAGCCATTGCCATTTTATAGGCTTTTCCTTAGCGGCATCTTACGATACCCATTTAATGTTCAATTATTTTACTAATTATTGGTAAATAATGGAAAACACGAGCTTCTATAAATGATAACAGCCCTATCTGTTACATAGTAAAGCACTTAGTGCTGCCGCAGATTGGACATAGCTTCCTCAAATCACCAGTTACAACGGTGAGGCCGTACTTAGGTGGAGAGCCCTTAATTTGTACTTATTATTTACAAAAGTATTACTAATTAATTGTACATTAAGGTATATATTTGAAAATTTGTCTAGATTACATTTTTTCATAAAGCATTTTTAATTCCTTCTATCTACAGTCATTTTCTAATGCCAGGGTAGCTAGAGATGAAGATCGTAAAGGCTACATAGCCTGAAGGCTATGTAGCCTTTACGATCGTTATTTCACCGGAGCACATTTGGAACAGCTTGACAACTGATGAACCTGTCATCTCCATCTTGTAAATTAGCTAATATTACAATATTAATATTTATACAATAATACATATATAAATATTTATACAATAATACATATATAAATATTTACTGACACCACGTGACCGCCATGATAGCCGAGTGGTTGGAATTTCGAGTCAAGAGACCCGAGTTCGGTCCCCAGGTGGCAGGCTTGTACCAATGGGTTTTCAAAACCTATGTACGATTTATATCGTTGGCTTCGACATAAAGACGGCGACAGGCTCTCCACCTGTCACGTTGGCCCGAAAATATCTTCGGTGGAAGGTGGGTCAAAGGGACAATTGTCTAGACTAGACCTCTGTCTACTCTCTCTCTGTATTGGGAATTGCGTGAAGATATTTATATTTATTTTATTTATTCATTATTTTCTTCATTATTCATAGCAGCAACCTGGCTTCACTTGGTACCACACCATAAAAATGTGGTTTTCTGCCGTAGTAATAATAATAAATATCTTCACGCAATTCCCAATACAGGGGTAGACAGAGGTCTATTCTAGACAGTTTAGTCCCGTCGACCCACTTTCCACCGAAGACATTATTTGGTATAACGTAACAGGTGGTGAGCCCGCCGCCGTCTTTATGTCAAAGCCAACGATGTGAATCGTACATAGGTTTTGAAAAACACATTGGTACGCGCCTGCCACCTGAGAAATGCCACATGAGAAAAGCCTTTATCCTGTAGTCGACATTTTCTGTTTCAATAACTCTTATACTATAACCTCGAAGTTAATTGGAATTCCCGAAATCTATATTCATTAGAAGTAAAGAAACGAAAAAAAAACTTCTGCATTAAAACTATTACTTTCGAAAAATAGAATTTAGTGGGATTTATATTTAATATTATTTTACAATAATTTTCAGTTTGGAATAGAAGAAAAATTCTATGAAGCATTTATAATAATTCAAGGAACTGAGATTTATTATTTAGTTGGACCGCGCAACAGAAACTTATAATCGTGCGCAGGTCTTTGTGCGGCACGGCGGCATTATGGTTGAAGTCAGAAAAGGTATTCAAGACGTACGACGAGCTCAAGATGGCTATACAAAAGGAGTTTCCCGATGTAATCAACAGTAAAGAAATGCATGAGCTGATGGCAAACAGAATGAAGCGTAAGGACGAAAGCTACTATCAGTATATGCTTGCGATGAGAGAATTGGGGAAAAAGCGAGATTTCCCGGTTATGTTGCTATCCAGTACATAGTGGATGTAATCGACGGCGCTCAGGCGAAATTATTTTATATGGCGTAACGACGTACACTATGCTCAAAGAGAAATTAGTAATTTAGAATTCAAGATGGTAAACGATGCGAAGAAAGAAGCGGGAACCGAACCAGCTGTAAGAAAGAAAACAGAAAAATCCATTCGACGTTGTTACAACTGCGGCGAAAACAGTCATATCTCGACACATTGTCCGAACGGTCTCAAGTGTTTTCGCTGTAATCAGTACGGCCATATTGGATCACGATGCACTTGGGCTGCGGCCGGCGGCGACGCGAGCACGGAACGCAGCGCTAGCGCTCCTCACAAGTCGGTAAAACAGTCCGCGCCGAACGCAGCGCAAGATCGTGCGGTTGGCAGTAGTGGATCTCAGTCGGCAAAACTGCGCTCAGCTAACTTCAGGGTGGGTGCGACAAGTGACAGCAGTTGTGACAGCCAGACGTCAAAAGGTGGAAACGAGGCTATGCAGGTGGAAAATAACGTAAACAAAACAAGAAATCTCTCAACGAAGCCGATGATTAGTGTCAAGATTAAGGAATTAACAGTGAACGCTTTAATTGAATCCGGCAGCGACTTCAATTTAATGACGGACGAGCGTTTCATTACCGTTGGAACAGAAAAATACGAAGATAACTTATGTTTGACGGGACTCGGACGTACGATGGTGAATTCATTAGGAAAGATGTTCTTGGACATTACAATCGACGGGAAAAACTATCAAAACGTATTATTTCATATAGTGAACAAAGATGTTATGTCTTTTGATATGATTCTAGGCCTAGAATTACTACGAAAAATAACCATGATAATGAATGGGTACAAAGTGAAGTTTTTGTCTGACAGTGATGAATGGATGCCTAAGTTGTGTTGTTTTTCAGATCCTACTTTGGAAGTTGAGCATATTTCTGATTATTCCATAAGGGAAAAGCCTTTATCCTGTAGTCGACATTTTCTGTTTCAATAACTCTTATACTATAACCTCGAAGTTAATTGGAATTCCCGAAATCTATATTCATTAGAAGTAAAGAAACGAAAAAAAAACTTCTGCATTAAAACTATTACTTTCGAAAAATAGAATTTAGTGGGATTTATATTTAATATTATTTTACAATAATTTTCAGTTTGGAATAGAAGAAAAATTCTATGAAGCATTTATAATAATTCAAGGAACTGAGATTTATTATTTAGTTGGACCGCGCAACAGAAACTTATAATCGTGCGCAGGTCTTTGTGCAACACAACGGCATTATGGTTGAAGTCAGAAAAGGTATTCAAGACGTACGACGAGCTCAAGATGGCTATACAAAAGGAGTTTCCCGATGTAATCAACAGTAAAGAAATGCATGAGCTGATGGCAAACAGAATGAAGCGTAAGGACGAAAGCTACTATCAGTATATGCTTGCGATGAGAGAATTGGGGAAAAAGCGAGATTTCCCGGTTATGTTGCTATCCAGTACATAGTGGATGTAATCGACGGCGCTCAGGCGAAATTATTTTATATGGCGTAACGACGTACACTATGCTCAAAGAGAAATTAGTAATTTAGAATTCAAGATGGTAAACGATGCGAAGAAAGAAGCGGGAACCGAACCAGCTGTAAGAAAGAAAACAGAAAAATCCATTCGACGTTGTTACAACTGCGGCGAAAACAGTCATATCTCGACACATTGTCCGAACGGTCTCAAGTGTTTTCGCTGTAATCAGTACGGCCATATTGGATCACGATGCACTTGGGCTGCGGCCGGCGGCGACGCGAGCACGGAACGCAGCGCTAGCGCTCCTCACAAGTCGGTAAAACAGTCCGCGCCGAACGCAGCGCAAGATCGTGCGGTTGGCAGTAGTGGATCTCAGTCGGCAAAACTGCGCTCAGCTAACTTCAGGGTGGGTGCGACAAGTGACAGCAGTTGTGACAGCCAGACGTCAAAAGGTGGAAACGAGGCTATGCAGGTGGAAAATAACGTAAACAAAACAAGAAATCTCTCAACGAAGCCGATGATTAGTGTCAAGATTAAGGAATTAACAGTGAACGCTTTAATTGAATCCGGCAGCGACTTCAATTTAATGACGGACGAGCGTTTCATTACCGTTGGAACAGAAAAATACGAAGATAACTTATGTTTGACGGGACTCGGACGTACGATGGTGAATTCATTAGGAAAGATGTTCTTGGACATTACAATCGACGGGAAAAACTATCAAAACGTGTTATTTCATATAGTGAACAAAGATGTTATGTCTTTTGATATGATTTTAGGCCTAGAATTACTACGAAAAATAACCATGATAATGAATGGGTACAAAGTGAAGTTTTTGTCTGACAGTGATGAATGGATGCCTAAGTTGTGTTGTTTTTCAGATCCCACTTTGGAAGTTGAGCATATTTCTGATTATTTCATAAGGGAAAAAGTTTTGCAGTGTATTGAAGGTTATAATCCAATCCAATTGAAAGATGCACCTTTTGAGCTGAAGATTGTTCTTAAAAATGACGTGCCTGTCGCCCAGAGACCACGACGTTTGTCCTTGGCAGGGCAGAGAATAGTTGAAGAGCAGGTAAAGGAATGGATGGATGATGGTGTAGTACAAGTAAGTTTTTCACAGATTTATTGAGAAAGGAAAAAGAATTTATTTTTGAAGATGAACAAAGACTAGCATTTAATATTTTAAAAAGAGAATTAGTAATTTAGAATTCAAGATGGTAAACGATGCGAAGAAAGAAGCGGGAACCGAACCAGCTGTAAGAAAGAAAACAGAAAAATCCATTCGACGTTGTTACAACTGCGGCGAAAACAGTCATATCTCGACACATTGTCCGAACGGTCTCAAGTGTTTTCGCTGTAATCAGTACGGCCATATTGGATCACGATGCACTTGGGCTGCGGCCGGCGGCGACGCGAGCACGGAACGCAGCGCTAGCGCTCCTCACAAGTCGGTAAAACAGTCCGCGCCGAACGCAGCGCAAGATCGTGCGGTTGGCAGTAGTGGATCTCAGTCGGCAAAACTGCGCTCAGCTAACTTCAGGGTGGGTGCGACAAGTGACAGCAGTTGTGACAGCCAGACGTCAAAAGGTGGAAACGAGGCTATGCAGGTGGAAAATAACGTAAACAAAACAAGAAATCTCTCAACGAAGCCGATGATTAGTGTCAAGATTAAGGAATTAACAGTGAACGCTTTAATTGAATCCAGCAGCGACTTCAATTTAATGACGGACGAGCGTTTCATTACCGTTAGAACAGAAAAATACGAACATAACTTATGTTTGACGGGACTCGGACGTACGATGGTGAATTCATTAGGAAAGATGTTCTTGGACATTACAATCGACGGGAAAAACTATCAAAACGTGTTATTTCATATAGTGAACAAAGATGTTATGTCTTTTGATATGATTTTAGGCCAAGAATTACTACGAAAAATAACCATTATAATGAATGGGTACAAAGTGAAGTTTTTGTCTGACTGTAAGTTGAGCATATTTCTGATTATTTCATAAGGGAAAAAGTTTTGCAGTGTATTGAAGGTTATAATCCAATCCAATTGAAAGATGCACCTTTTGAGCTGAAGATTGTTCTTAAAAATGACGTGCCTGTCGCCCAGAGACCACGACGTTTGTCCTTGGCAGGGCAGAGAATAGTTGAAGAGCAGGTAAAGGAATGGATGGATGATGGTGTAGTACAAGTAAGTTTTTCACAGATTTATTGAGAAAGGAAAAAGAATTTATTTTGAAGATGAACAAAGACTAGCATTTAATATTTTAAAAGAGAGATTAGCATCCAGTCCTGTGTTAAAGATTTTAATCCCAAGTTGAAGACGGAGTTGCACACAGACGCTTCTAGTGTGGCATATTCGGCCATACTCATGCAGTACCATCCAGATACAGGTCTCCACCGGTTCATTACATGACCCGAAAGACAAATGATGCTCAGTTAAGGTATTCAAGCTATGAACTGGAGGCAACCAATATTATTGAAGGTATAAAGAAGTTCAGGCAGTATTTGTATGGAATACATTTTTAAATTGTCACGGATTGTAAGGCATTTGAACTGCCGTTGAAAAAGAAGGATATTTCTGCTAAGATAGCCCACTGGGTATTATTCCTCAATGAATATGACCTCGAAATAGAGCATTGTTCTGAACAAAAATGAGGCATGTTGATACTTAGAGCCGTTATCCCTTTGTGGCAGTTACTACACTACATGATCAAGTAAAGCAAGCGCAAGATCAGGACGAGGGCTCTCAGCTATAAAAGAAGTTTTGAAGGAAAAGACATACTAAGATTACTGGGATGAAAATGGTATATTGTACAAAGGAGATAAGAAGTTACTGGTTATACCTAAGACTATGGAGAAAGAAGTATTGAAGAAGGTGCAAGCAATGGACATTTTTCTAAGAAGAAGATGAAAGAAGCTATTGAAAGAGATTATTACATAACAGGATTAGATAAGAAAATTTAAGATTTTATAGTGACAAGCATTCCATGCCTGTTAGCTACGAAGAAAGAAGGAAGCAAGAAGGATTTCTGCATCCAATTGAGAAGAACAGTATTCCCTTGGATGCCATTCATTTGGATCATGTTGGACCTTTGACGCAAACTAGTAAACAGTATAACCATATACTGAAAGTGGTGGACACTTTCACTAAATTTGTTTGGCTGTTTCCAACAAGAAGCACATCAAGCCGAGAGAAATTGCAGATCCATCAGCAAACCTTCGGAAACCCTCGACGAATAATCACTGACAAAGGCACTGCATTCACTAGTCATGAGTTTCAAGATTACTGTAAGGAGGAGAACATTCATCATGTGACTATTACGACGGGTGTTCCACAAGGCAATGGACAAGTCGAGAGAATACACAGAATATTAATTCCATTACTTACGAAGTCGTTTATAGAGAACTCTGGCCTTTGGTACAAACACATTAGTCGAGTGCAAACAGCCATTAATAGTACCTTTCAAAGAAGCATCAACTGTACACCTTGTGAACTACTTGTAGGTGCAAAAATACAAGTAAAGAAGACAAGAAGATACAAGAGTTACTACAGGAAGAGTACATACAAGTATTCAATGAAAATATAGAGGATCTCAGAAAACAGGCCTAAGAACAGATTCTCAGAGTTCTACAAGAGAATGCAAAAAGCTATAATAGAAAAGAAAAGGACATTCACAATACAAAGTTGGAGAAATTGTGACTATAAACATACACAATTTGGTTCAGGACTTAAACTGAAACCTAAATATCACACCTTACAAGGTGATAAAGGTTAGAAGGAATGATTGCTATGATCTACAAAAAATGATAGTGCTACTGAGGGCCTATAAGAACATCTAGCTCAGCAGATTGTATGAAGCGTTGGCCAACAGAAGGTGAAGAGAGTTCTTAATGCAAGAAACTTGGTAAGTATAATTTGGTGAAGAATGATAGATGATGAATGCATTGTTTCATTTAAATTTTATTATTTTTTTTCTATGCTATATGTTTATCTTGTATGTTACTTTGTTATCATGGTTTTAACTGGAGTAATGTATTTAAAATGTAAAAATAAAAGGCATAACTAAATACTGAGTATAGAAATTTGTAACTAACTTCGAAAGATGTTTTGTTTTAAGATGTTTTCTTTTGTTTTAAGATTGTTTTTTCTTTTGTTTTTAAGATTGTTTATGTTTATTTTTGCTTTTTTTTAATAATTAAGATAATGTTTGTAAAGTATGACTGAAGGAATGTGGAATGTGTGTGTGATGTATTGTACTGAAAGACTTGAAACATCATGAATGCTGAGGAATGCCTGAGGACAGTCATTGTATCAGGACGGCCGAATGTGGGAAACGGAATGTAAGTTGGGAACAGAACGCAGGGATGAGTGAGAGTGATGAAAGGGAAGGAATGACAGGGAGTGATGGTAAGTGATTACCACTGCCCATGAACACCCGCAATACCAGAGGCTTAGCAGATGTGTCGCCTTCCTTAGAGTGACCCCCTCCCCAGAATTAGGGAGGGGTGTGTCAAACCACCAGTTACCTGCACTCACCAGATGAAACGCAGAAGTTTTTTAGACTTCTACTTCATGCCGGTATTCTGTGTGGTCGTGGTACTTCCCCGGTCAAGCTGGCCCATTCATGCAACAAAAGCTGATGCGTGGCTCTATCACTGTTAAAAGTGTGGATCGAAATAATTAAATTTTCTAGATCTCAGACTATTTCCTTGAAGGAAAATGTGTGTAGTTATAAAAACTTTTATCAAGTGAGATTAGAATGTATAGAATTTTAATCACCGTTCATTGTTATCTAGAGAGCTTCGCTAATATTCTATCTCGTTCCAAGATTAATCTGGGTTCTTTCAGTTTAAGTTAATTCACATCAATGACAATGTTACAGTTTTAATCAGCCATTAATTAGAAATGGAGTATTAATTTCCTATATTAGATTTGACAATATTTTTTTAATTATCTTGCAATTTACCATACTGGGTAGACAGAGGTCTAGACAGTTAGGTCCTTTTGTCCCGCCTTTCACCTAATACAATTTGGTACAGTGCGTCAGGTGGAGAACCTGTCGCCGTCTTAATTTCAAGCCAACGATGTTAATTCTACATAAGTTTTGAAAAAGTAATTGGTACGAGCCTACCACCTGGTGATCGAACTCTTGACTCGAATTCAGACTTTTAACATATTTTAATTTTTAAATTTAATCAATAGTCTTGTATTGCATTGTAAAGGAAAAAGCCTTAAAATGCAATTGGCTGCCGGCAGATTATAGGTTAATCATCTTGAAAAGTACCAGATCAAATTCAGCAGACCGGCGACGGATAGTAGTCATGTCTCAGGGCAGGTTATATTGTTAATTTATTTAAAACTAGCTGCGCCCTGAAGCTTAAAAATAGCTTTATTATGTAACTACCGGATACATTTACTTTTATATACATTTCGTGAAAAGCTGTTAATTTGGTATAGCAAACAGACACTTCAATTTTATGTAAATGTATAGATTTTAACAATAAGTCAGAAGGTCACGTCACGTGCAGCCAGTGCAACCGATTTCAATTACTCGATATCCGCAATCAGGCACATTCTGCTTCGCTTTATTTTCATCCGACCGAATGCGCTACGTGGACATTTTGATATTTAAATTTTTTCAAGCTGATAAATCACTTTATTTCAATTTGATTTTGCTTTCATAAAACAATCGGAATGTTTTGAATGTACAGCGGAACAATATAACCATTCAGTTATTGGTATTAGAATTTTTCACCTTTACGCATTTCACCTGAACTGGGTGGGCCTGTCGCGGTCTTACTGCGCAAAGGAACGGTACGATATACGTCGATAAATATTTATATAATCATTTATCACACTTTACTGTGACTGTAAAGCCTGTGTGCAGGTAGGGCATGACCTGTCACCCATGTTTAGCGTCAAACGGGCGTAAAACAGGGTTGTGTCATGTCTTCCTGGCTGTTCATACTGTATCTCGACAGCTGTTTACAGAAGCTGAGGATAGCTGTTTGGGTGTGAAATTGGGTGACATAAAAGTAAATTGTCTGCTTTATGCTGATGATGCAGTGCTTATTGCACCATCAGAGGCGGAACTGCAGGCATTAGTCACGTGTATGAAAGAAGAATGTGAAATTAATGGTCTCCGTTTGAATGCTAATAAAACTAAGGTACTGGTATTTGAAAGGGACGAAGAAAGAACGAAGTGCGAAATTTGGGTAAATCAGGAATGTCTAGAACAGGTGAATGAAATTGTATACTTGGGAGCAAGGTTTGGTCAGATGGAAGATGTGATTTAGATGTGGACAGGCGTGTCGCTGTTTAAACAAAGTCACAGCCCTGATCATGTTATCAAAAGGCAAGGCGTTGTGAAAAGTGCACGCCTTGCAATACATAACGCAGTGTTGGTACCGACTTTGTTATATGGCAGCGAAACCTGGGTATGCCAGAAGAAGCATAAAAGCAGGTTGAATGCAGTGGAGATGCGATCACTTCGTAAAATGTGCGGCCTTACCATGGCCGACCGAAAGCGAAACGAAGAGATTCGCAATGGCAGGCTTGAAAGATGACCTGTCTTATATAGCCCATATTGTTTTTAAGATATTTTTCCTTTGACAAGGTATTAAATTGCTATATAAATAAAAAATTTTTTATTTACGTAATTTCAATTCAAAATTTATAAATTTAAAATCGCCGATTTCTTTGCGGAACTTTCTCTCTTCACGTCCGGTCCACCTGAGTGCCGAAACAGCCTCCCGCGGTGAAACCGCCAAAACAAAAGGAAATTGGCGAAAAATCAAAAAGATTAGTTCAATAGTTCGAGCCAAAGGTGTAGTAGGCAAGCGTTAAAACGGTGCCAAATTTCAACTGATCTGCCTCCTTTTCGCTCCCGAAAGGAGAATTCCTTTTATTGCAACAATAAGTTACTTTTATATAGCCCATATTGTTTTTAGATATTTTCTACCAGCCCCTTTGACAAATTATTAAATTGCTATATAAATAAAAAATTTTATTTACGTAATTTCAATTCAAATTATAAATTAAAATCGCGATTTCTTTGCGTTTCTCTCTTCAGTCCAGTCCCACCTAGTGCGACAACCTCCCGCAGTGCGTGCGAAACCTGCAAGAAAACAAAAAGAAATTGGCGAAAATCAAAAAGATTAGTTCAATAGTTCAGGGGCAAAAGGGTGTAGTAGGCAAGCGTTAAAACAGTGAAATTTCAACTGATCTATATTTTCGCTCCGAAAAATTCTTTTTATTGCAGCCAATAAATTCTTTTATATAGCCCTTATTGTTTTAGATATTTTCTGGCCCTTTTGACAAATTATTAAATTGCTATATAAATAATTTGTTACGTAATTTCAATTCAAAATTTATAAATTTAAAATCATGATTTCTTTGCGTTTCTCTCTTCGATCCGGTCCACCTGGTGCCAAACAGCCTCCGCATATTGTTTTTTAGATATTTTCTGGCCCTTTTGACAAATTATTAAATTGCTATATAAATAAAAAATTTTTATTTACGTAATTTCAATTCAAAATTTATAAATTTAAAATCGCCGATTTCTTTGCGTTTTCTCTCTTCGATCCGGTCACCTAGTGCCGAAACAGCCTCCGCAGTGAAACCTGCAAGAAAACAAAAGTGGCGAAAAATCAAAAAGATTAGTTCAATAGTTCGAGCCAAGGTGTAGTAGGCAAGCGTTAAAACAGTGAAATTTCAACTGATCTGCCTCCTTTTCGCTCCGAAAAATTCTTTTATTGCAACAATAAATTCTTTTATTGCAGCAATAAATTCTTTTATATAGCCATATTGTTTTTAGATATTTTCTGGCCCTTTTGACAAATTATTAAGTGCTATATAAATAAAAATTTTATTACGTAATTTCAATTCAAAATTTATAAATTTAAAATCGCTGATTTCTTTGCGTTTTCTCTCTTCGATCCGGTCACCTAGTGCCGAAAGATATTTTCTGGCCCTTTTGACAAATTATTAAATTGCTATATAAATAAAAAATTTTATTTACGTAATTTCAATTCAAAATTTATAAATTTAAAATCGCCGATTTCTTTGCGTTTTCTCTCTTCGATCCGGTCACCTAGTGCCGAAACAGCCTCCGCAGTGAAACCTGCAAGAAAACAAAAGTGGCGAAAAATCAAAAAGATTAGTTCAATAGTTCGAGCCAAGGTGTAGTAGGCAAGCGTTAAAACAGTGAAATTTCAACTGATCTGCCTCCTTTTCGCTCCGAAAAATTCTTTTATTGCAACAATAAATTCTTTTATTGCAGCAATAAATTCTTTTATATAGCCATATTGTTTTTAGATATTTTCTGGCCCTTTTGACAAATTATTAAGTGCTATATAAATAAAAAATTTTATTACGTAATTTCAATTCAAAATTTATAAATTTAAAATCGCCGATTTCTTTGCGTTTTCTCTCTTCGATCCGGTCACCTAGTGCCGAAACAGCCTCCGCGGTGAAACCTGCAAGAAAACAAAAATTAGCGAAAAATCAAAAAGATTAGTTCAATAGTTCGAGCCAAAGGTGTAGTAGGCAAGCGTTAAAACAGTGAAATTTCCAACTGATCTGCCTCCTTTTCGCTCCGAAAAATTCTTTTATTGCAACAATAAATTCTTTTATTGCAGCAATAAATTCTTTTATTACGTAATTTCAATTCAAAATTTATAAATTAAAATCGCCGATTTCTTTGCGTTTTCTCTCTTCGATCCAGTCCACCTAGTGCCGAAACAGCCTCCCGCAGTGAAACCTGCAAGAAAACAAAAGTGGCGAAA
>JAGSMR010000500.1:0-26973 GCA_029286605.1 Sericinus montela
CCCTTTTGACAAATTATTAAATTGCTATATAAATAAAAATTTTATTTACGTAATTTCAATTCAAAATTTATAAATTTAAAATCGCCGATTTCTTTGCGTTTTCTCTCTTCGATCCGGTCACCTAGTGCCGAAACAGCCTCCGCAGTGAAACCTGCAAGAAAACAAAAGTGGCGAAAAATCAAAAAGATTAGTTCAATAGTTCGAGCCAAGGTGTAGTAGGCAAGCGTTAAAACAGTGAAATTTCAACTGATCTGCCTCCTTTTCGCTCCGAAAAATTCTTTTATTGCAACAATAAATTCTTTTATTGCAGCAATAAATTCTTTTATATAGCCATATTGTTTTTAGATATTTTCTGGCCCTTTTGACAAATTATTAAGTGCTATATAAATAAAAATTTTATTACGTAATTTCAATTCAAAATTTATAAATTTAAAATCGCCGATTTCTTTGCGTTTTCTCTCTTCGATCCGGTCACCTAGTGCCGAAACAGCCTCCGCGGTGAAACCTGCAAGAAAACAAAATTAGCGAAAAATCAAAAAGATTAGTTCAATAGTTCGAGCCAAAGGTGTAGTAGGCAAGCGTTAAAACAGTGAAATTTCCAACTGATCTGCCTCCTTTTCGCTCCGAAAAATTCTTTTATTGCAACAATAAATTCTTTTATTGCAGCAATAAATTCTTTTATTACGTAATTTCAATTCAAAATTTATAAATTAAAATCGCCGATTTCTTTGCGTTTTCTCTCTTCGATCCAGTCCACCTAGTGCCGAAACAGCCTCCCGCAGTGAAACCTGCAAGAAAACAAAAGTGGCGAAAAATCAAAAAGATTAGTTCAATAGTTCGAGCCAAAGGTGTAGTAGGCAAGCGTTAAAACGGTGAAATTTCAACTGATCTGCCTCCTTTTCGCTCCGAAAAATTCTTTTATTGCAACAATAAATTCTTTTATTGCAGCAATAAATTCTTTTATTGCAGCAATAAATTCTTTTATTGCAGCAATAAATTCTTTTATATAGCCCATATTGTTTTTAGATATTTTCTGGCCCTTTTGACAAATTATTAAATTGCTATATAAATAAAAAATTTTGTTACGTAATTTCAATTCAAAATTTATAAATTTAAAATCATGATTTCTTTGCGTTTTCTCTCTTCGATCCGGTCCACCTGGTGCCGAAACAGCCTCCGCAGTGAAACCTGCAAGAAAACAAAATTAGCGAAAAATCAAAAAGATTAGTTCAATAGTTCGAGCCAAAGGTGTAGTAGGCAAGCGTTAAAACGGTGAAATTTCAACTGATCTGCCTCCTTTTCGCTCCGAAAAATTCTTTTGTGCAGCAATAAATTCTTTTATATAGCCCATATTGTTTTTAGATATTTTCTGGCCCTTTTGACAAATTATTAAATTGCTATATAAATAAAAATTTTATTTACGTAATTTCAATTCAAAATTTATAAATTTAAAATCCTTGATTTCTTTGCGTTTTCTCTCTTCGATCCGGTCCACCTAGTGCCAGAAACAGCCTCCCGCGGTGAAACCTGCAAGAAAACAAAAGTGGCGAAAAATCAAAAAGATTAGTTCAATAGTTCGAGCCAAAGGTGTAGTAGGCAAGCGTTAAAACAGTGAAATTTCAACTGATCTGCCTCCTTTTCGCTCCGAAAAATTCTTTTATTACCTTAATAAATTCTTTTATTGCAGCAATAAATTCTTTTATTACGTAATTTCAATTCAAAATTTATAAATTTAAAATCGCCGATTTCTTTGCGTTTTCTCTTCGATCCAGTCCACCTAGTGCCGAAACAGCCTCCGCGGTGAAACCTGCAAGAAAACAAAAGGAAATTGGCGAAAAATCAAAAAGATTAGTTCAATAGTTCGAGCCAAAGGTGTAGTAGGCAAGCGTTAAAACAGTGAAATTTCAACTGATCTGCCTCCTTTTCGCTCCGAAAAATTCTTTTATTACCTTAATAAATTCTTTTATATAGCCCATATTGTTTTTAGATATTTTCTGGCCCTTTTGACCAAATTATTAAATTGCTATATAAATAAAAATTTTATTTACGTAATTTCAATTCAAAATTTATAAATTTAAAATCGCCGATTTCTTTGCGTTTTCTCTCTTCGATCCGGTCCACCTAGTGCCGAAACAGCCTCCCGCGGTGAAACCTGCAAGAAAACAAAAGGAAATTAGCGAAAAATCAAAAAGATTAGTTCAATAGTTCAGGCCAAAGGTGTAGTAGGCAAGCGTTAAAACGGTGAAATTTCAACTGATCTGCCTCCTTTTCGCTCCGAAAAATTCTTTTATTGCAGCAATAAATTCTTTTATATAGCCCATATTGTTTTTAGATATTTTCTGGCCCTTTTGACCAAATTATTAAATTGCTATATAAATAAAAATTTTATTACGTAATTTCAATTCAAAATTTATAAATTTAAAATCCTTGATTTCTTTGCGTTTTCTCTTCGATCCGGTCCACCTAGTGCCGAAACAGCCTCCCGCAGTGAAACCTGCAAGAAAACAAAAGGAAATTGGCGAAAAATCAAAAAGATTAGTTCAATAGTTCAGGCCAAAGGTGTAGTAGGCAAGCGTTAAAACAGTGAAATTTCAACTGATCTGCCTCCTTTTCGCTCCGAAAAATTCTTTTGTGCAGCAATAAATTCTTTTATATAGCCCATATTGTTTTTAGATATTTTCCTGGCCCTTTTGACAAATTATTAAATTGCTATATAAATAAAAAATTTTATTTACGTAATTTCAATTCAAAATTTATAAATTTAAAATCGCCGATTTCTTTGCGTTTCTCTCTTCGATCCAGTCCACCTAGTGCCGAAACAGCCTCCGCGGTGAAACCTGCAAGAAAACAAAAGGAAATTAGCGAAAAATCAAAAAGATTAGTTCAATAGTTCGAGCCAAAGGTGTAGTAGGCAAGCGTTAAAACAGTGAAATTTCAACTGATCTGCCTCCTTTTCGCTCCGAAAAATTCTTTTATTACAGCAATAAATTCTTTTATATAGCCCATATTGTTTTTAGATATTTTCTGGCCCTTTTGACAAATTATTAAATTGCTATATAAATAAAAATTTTGTTACGTAATTTCAATTCAAAATTTATAAATTTAAAATCATGATTTCTTTGCGTTTCTCTCTTCGATCCAGTCCACCTAGTGCCGAAACAGCCTCCGCAGTGAAACCTGCAAGAAAACAAAAGGAAATTAGCGAAAAATCAAAAAGATTAGTTCAATAGTTCGAGCCAAAGGTGTAGTAGGCGAAGCGTTAAAACAGTGAAATTTCAACTGATCTGCCTCCTTTTCGCTCCGAAAAATTCTTTTATTGCAGCAATAAATTCTTTTATATAGCCCATATTGTTTTTAGATATTTTCTGGCCCTTTTGACAAATTATTAAATTGCTATATAAATAAAAATTTTATTTACGTAATTTCAATTCAAAATTTATAAATTTAAAATCGCCGATTTCTTTGCGTTTTCTCTCTTCGATCCGGTCCACCTAGTGCCGAAACAGCCTCCGCGGTGAAACCTGCAAGAAAACAAAAGGAAATTGGCGAAAAATCAAAAAGATTAGTTCAATAGTTCGAGCCAAAGGTGTAGTAGGCGAAGCGTTAAAACAGTGAAATTTCAACTGATCTGCCTCCTTTTCGCTCGAAAAATTCTTTTATTGCAGCAATAAATTCTTATATAGCCCATATTGTTTTTAGATATTTTCTGGCCCTTTTGACAAATTATTAAATTGCTATATAAATAAAAAATTTTGTTACGTAATTTCAATTCAAAATTTATAAATTTAAAATCGCCGATTTCTTTGCGTTTTCTCTCTTCGATCCGGTCACCTAGTGCCGAAACAGCCTCGCGGTGAAACCTGCAAGAAAACAAAAGTGGCGAAAAATCAAAAAGATTAGTTCAATAGTTCGAGCCAAGGTGTAGTAGGCAAGCGTTAAAACAGTGAAATTTCAACTGATCTGCCTCCTTTTCGCTCCGAAAAATTCTTTTATTGCAACAATAAATTCTTTTATATAGCCCATATTGTTTTTAGATATTTTCTGGCCCTTTTGACAAATTATTAAGTGCTATATAAATAAAAATTTTATTTACGTAATTTCAATTCAAAATTTATAAATTTAAAATCGCCGATTTCTTTGCGTTTTCTCTCTTCGATCCGGTCCACCTAATTGCCGAAACAGCCTCGCGGTGAAACCTGCAGAAAACAAAAGGAAATTAGCGAAAAATCAAAAAGATTAGTTCAATAGTTCGAGCCAAAGGTGTAGTAGGCGAAGCGTTAAAACAGTGAAATTTCAGCTGATCTGCCTCCTTTTCGCTCCGAAAAATTCTTTTATTACAGCAATAAATTCTTTTATTGCAGCAATAAATTCTTTTATTGCAGCAATAAATTCTTTTATATAGCCATATTGTTTTTAGATATTTTCTGGCCTTTTGACAAATTATTAAATTGCTATATAAATAAAAATTTTATTTACATAATTTCAATTCAAAATTTATAAATTTAAAATCGCCGATTTCTTTGCGTTTCTCTTCGATCCGGTCACCTAATTGCCGAAACAGCCTCCGCGGTGAAACCTGCAAGAAAACAAAAGGAAATTAGCGAAAAATCAAAAAGATTAGTTCAATAGTTCGAGCCAAAGGTGTAGTAGGCAGAAAGCGTTAAAACAGTGAAATTTCCAACTGATCTGCCTCCTTTTCGCTCCGAAAAATTCTTTTATTGCAGCAATAAATTCTTATATAGCCCATATTGTTTTTAGATATTTTCTGGCCCTTTTGACAAATTATTAATTGCTATATAAATAAAAAATTTTATTTACGTAATTTCAATTCAAAATTTATAAATTTAAAATCGCCGATTTCTTTGCGTTTTCTCTTCGATCCGGTCCACCTGGTGCCGAAACAGCCTCCCGCGGTGAAACCTGCAAGAAAACAAAAGTGGCGAAAAATCAAAAAGATTAGTTCAATAGTTCGAGCCAAAGGTGTAGTAGGCAGAAAGCGTTAAAACGGTGAAATTTCAACTGATCTGCCTCCTTTTCGCTCCGAAAAATTCTTTTATTGCAGCAATAAATTCTTTTATATAGCCCATATTGTTTTTAGATATTTTCTGGCCCTTTTGACAAATTATTAATTGCTATATAAATAAAAATTTTATTTACGTAATTTCAATTCAAAATTTATAAATTTAAAATCGCCGATTTCTTTGCGTTTTCTCTTCGATCCGGTCCACCTAGTGCCGAAACAGCCTCCGCGGTGAAACCTGCAAGAAAACAAAAGGAAATTAGCGAAAAATCAAAAAGATTGGTTCAATAGTTCGAGCCAAAGGTGTAGTAGGCAAGCGTTAAAACAGTGAAATTTCAACTGATCTGCCTCCTTTTCGCTCGAAAAATTCTTTTATTGCAGCAATAAATTCTTTTATATAGCCCATATTGTTTTTTAGATATTTTCTGGCCCTTTTGACAAATTATTAATTGCTATATAAATAAAAATTTTATTTACGTAATTTCAATTCAAAATTTATAAATTTAAAATCGCCGATTTCTTTGCGTTTTCTCTTCGATCCGGTCCACCTAGTGCCAGAAACAGCCTCCCGCGGTGAAACCTGCAAGAAAACAAAAGAAATTAGCGAAAAATCAAAAAGATTAGTTCAATAGTTCGAGCCAAAGGTGTAGTAGGCGAAGCGTTAAAACGGTGAAATTTCAACTGATCTCTGCCTCCTTTTCGCTCCGAAAAATTCTTTTATTGCAACAATAAATTCTTTTATATAGCCATATTGTTTTTAGATATTTTCTGGCCCTTTTGACAAATTATTAAGTGCTATATAAATAAAAATTTTATTTACATAATTTCAATTCAAAATTTATAAATTTAAAATCGCCGATTTCTTTGCGTTTCTCTCTTCGATCCGGTCCACTAGTGCCGAAACAGCCTCCCGCAGTGAAACCTGCAAGAAAACAAAAGGAAATTAGCGAAAAATCAAAAAGATTAGTTCAATAGTTCGAGCCAAGGTGTAGTAGGCAAGCGTTAAAACAGTGAAATTTCAACTGATCACCTCCTTTTCGCTCCGAAAAATTCTTTTATTGCAGCAATAAATTCTTATATAGCCCATATTGTTTTTAGATATTTTCTGGCCCTTTTGACAAATTATTAGAATTGCTATATATAAATAAAAAATTTTATTTACGTAATTTCAATTCAAAATTTATAAATTTAAAATCGCCGATTTCTTTGCGTTTCTCTCTTCGATCCGGTCCACCTAATTGCCGAAACAGCCTCCGCAGTGAAACCTGCAAGAAAACAAAAGGAAATTGGCGAAAAATCAAAAAGATTAGTTCAATAGTTCGAGCCAAAGGTGTAGTAGGCAAGCGTTAAAACAGTGAAATTTCAACTGATCTGCCTCCTTTTCGCTCCGAAAAATTCTTTTATTGCAGCAATAAATTCTTTTATATAGCCCATATTGTTTTTAGATATTTTCTGGCCCTTTTGACAAATTATTAAGTGCTATATAAATAAAAATTTTATTTACGTAATTTCAATTCAAAATTATAAATTTAAAATCGCCGATTTCTTTGCGTTTCTCTCTTCGATCCGGTCCACCTAGTGCCGAAACAGCCTCCGCAGTGAAACCTGCAAGAAAACAAAAGGAAATTAGCGAAAAATCAAAAAGATTAGTTCAATAGTTCAGGCCAAAGGTGTAGTAGGCAAGCGTTAAAACGGTGAAATTTCAACTGATCTGCCTCCTTTTCGCTCCGAAAAATTCTTTTATTGCAACAATAAATTCTTTTATATAGCCCATATTGTTTTTAGATATTTTCTGGCCCTTTTGACAAATTATTAAATTGCTATAAATAAAAATTTTATTTACGTAATTTCAATTCAAAATTTATAAATTTAAAATCCTTGATTTCTTTGCGTTTCTCTCTTCGATCCGGTCCACCTGGTGCCGAAACAGCCTCCGCGGTGAAACCTGCAAGAAAACAAAAGTGGCGAAAAATCAAAAAGATTAGTTCAATAGTTCGAGCCAAAGGTGTAGTAGGCAAGCGTTAAAACAGTGAAATTTCAACTGATCTGCCTCCTTTTCGCTCCGAAAAATTCTTTTATTGCAACAATAAATTCTTTTATATAGCCCATATTGTTTTTAGATATTTTCTGGCCCTTTTGACAAATTATTAAATTGCTATATAAATAAAAATTTTATTTACATAATTTCAATTCAAAATTTATAAATTTAAAATCGCCGATTTCTTTGCGTTTCTCTCTTCGATCGGTCCACCTAGTGCCGAAACAGCCTCCCGCAGTGAAACCTGCAAGAAAACAAAAGTGGCGAAAAATCAAAAAGATTAGTTCAATAGTTCGAGCCAAAGGTGTAGTAGGCGAAGCGTTAAAACAGTGAAATTTCCAACTGATCTGCCTCCTTTTCGCTCGAAAAATTCTTTTATTGCAGCAATAAATTCTTTTATATAGCCATATTGTTTTTAGATATTTTCTGGCCCTTTTGACAAATTATTAAATTGCTATATAAATAAAAATTTTATTTACATAATTTCAATTCAAAATTTATAAATTTAAAATCGCCGATTTCTTTGCGTTTCTCTCTTCGATCCGGTCCACCTAGTGCCGAAACAGCCTCCCGCGGTGAAACCTGCAAGAAAACAAAAGGAAATTAGCGAAAAATCAAAAAAGATTAGTTCAATAGTTCGAGCCAAAGGTGTAGTAGGCAAGCGTTAAAACAGTGAAATTTCCAACTGATCTGCCTCCTTTTCGCTCGAAAAATTCTTTTATTGCAGCAATAAATTCTTTTATATAGCCCATATTGTTTTTAGATATTTTCTGGCCCTTTTGACAAATTATTAAATTACTATATAAATAAAAAATTTTGTTACGTAATTTCAATTCAAAATTATAAATTTAAAATCATGATTTCTTTGCGTTTCTCTCTTCGATCCGGTCCACCTAGTGCCAGAAACAGCCTCCGCAGTGAAACCTGCAAGAAAACAAAAGTGGCGAAAAATCAAAAAGATTAGTTCAATAGTTCGAGCCAAAGGTGTAGTAGGCAGAAGCGTTAAAACAGTGAAATTTCAACTGATCTGCCTCCTTTTCGCTCCGAAAAATTCTTTTATTGCAACAATAAATTCTTTTATTGCAGCAATAAATTCTTTTATATAGCCCATATTGTTTTTAGATATTTTCTGGCCCTTTTGACAAATTATTAAATTACTATATAAATAAAAAATTTTGTTACGTAATTTCAATTCAAAATTTATAAATTTAAAATCCTTGATTTCTTTGCGTTTCTCTCTTCGATCCAGTCCACCTAGTGCCAGAAACAGCCTCCGCAGTGAAACCTGCAAGAAAACAAAAGTGGCGAAAAATCAAAAAGATTAGTTCAATAGTTCCGAGCCAAAGGTGTAGTAGGCAAGCGTTAAAACAGTGAAATTTCAACTGATCTGCCTCTTTTCGCTCCGAAAAATTCTTTTATTGCAGCAATAAATTCTTTTATATAGCCATATTGTTTTTAGATATTTTCTGGCCCTTTTGACAAATTATTAAATTGCTATATAAATAAAAAATTTTATTTACGTAATTTCAATTCAAAATTTATAAATTTAAAATCATGATTTCTTTGCGTTTTCTCTCTTCGATCGGTCCACCTAGTGCCGAAACAGCCTCCCGCGGTGAAACCTGCAAGAAAACAAAAATTAGCGAAAAATCAAAAAGATTGGTTCAATAGTTCAGGCCAAAGGTGTAGTAGGCAGAAGCGTTAAAACAGTGAAATTTCCAACTGATCTGCCTCCTTTTCGCTCCGAAAAATTCTTTTATTGCAGCAATAAATTCTTTTATATAGCCCATATTGTTTTTAGATATTTTCTGGCCCTTTTGACAAATTATTAAATTGCTATAAATAAAAATTTTATTTACATAATTTCAATTCAAAATTTATAAATTTAAAATCGCCGATTTCTTTGCGTTTTCTCTTCGATCGGTCCACCTAGTGCCGAAACAGCCTCCGCGGTGAAACCTGCAAGAAAACAAAAGTGGCGAAAAATCAAAAAGATTAGTTCAATAGTTCCGAGCCAAAGGTGTAGTAGGCAAGCGTTAAAACAGTGAAATTTCAACTGATCACCTCCTTTTCGCTCCGAAAAATTCTTTTATTGCAGCAATAAATTCTTTTATTGCAGCAATAAATTCTTTTATTGCAACAATAAATTCTTTTATATAGCCATATTGTTTTTAGATATTTTCTGGCCCTTTTGACAAATTATTAAATTGCTATATAAATAAAAAATTTTATTTACGTAATTTCAATTCAAAATTTATAAATTTAAAATCGCCGATTTCTTTGCGTTTCTCTCTTCGATCCGGTCCACCTAGTGCCGAAACAGCCTCCCGCGGTGAAACCTGCAAGAAAACAAAAGGAAATTAGCGAAAAATCAAAAAAGATTAGTTCAATAGTTCGAGCCAAAGGTGTAGTAGGCAAGCGTTAAAACAGTGAAATTTCCAACTGATCTGCCTCCTTTTCGCTCCGAAAAATTCTTTTATTGCAGCAATAAATTCTTTTATATAGCCATATTGTTTTTAGATATTTTCTGGCCCTTTTGACAAATTATTAAATTGCTATATAAATAAAAATTTTATTTACACGTAATTTCAATTCAAAATTTATAAATTCAAAATCGCCGATTTCTTTGCGTTTTCTCTCTTCGATCCGGTCCACCTAGTGCCAGAAACAGCCTCCGCAGTGAAACCTGCAAGAAAACAAAAGAAATTAGCGAAAAATCAAAAAGATTAGTTCAATAGTTCGAGCCAAAGGTGTAGTAGGCAAGCGTTAAAACAGTGAAATTTCCAACTGATCTGCCTCCTTTTCGCTCCGAAAAATTCTTTTATTGCAGCAATAAATTCTTTTATATAGCCCATATTGTTTTTAGATATTTTCTGGCCCTTTTGACAAATTATTAAATTGCTATATAAATAAAAATTTTATTTACGTAATTTCAATTCAAAATTTATAAATTTAAAATCGCCGATTTCTTTGCGTTTTCTCTTCGATCCGGTCACCTAATTGCCGAAACAGCCTCCCGCGGTGAAACCTGCAAGAAAACAAAAGTGGCGAAAAATCAAAAGATTAGTTCAATAGTTCGAGCCAAAGGTGTAGTAGGCAAGCGTTAAAACAGTGAAATTTCAACTGATCTGCCTCCTTTTCGCTCCGAAAAATTCTTTTATTGCAGCAATAAATTCTTTTATATAGCCATATTGTTTTTAGATATTTTCTGGCCCTTTTGACCAAATTATTAAATTGCTATATAAATAAAAATTTTATTTACGTAATTTCAATTCAAAATTTATAAATTTAAAATCGCCGATTTCTTTGCGTTTTCTCTTCGATCGGTCCACCTAGTGCCAGAAACAGCCTCCCGCAGTGAAACCTGCAGAAAACAAAAGGAAATTAGCGAAAAATCAAAAGATTAGTTCAATAGTTCGAGCCAAAGGTGTAGTAGGCAAGCGTTAAAACAGTGAAATTTCAACTGATCTGCCTCCTTTTCGCTCCGAAAAATTCTTTTATTGCAGCAATAAATTCTTTTATATAGCCATATTGTTTTTAGATATTTTCTGGCCCTTTTGACCAAATTATTAAATTGCTATATAAATAAAAATTTTATTTACGTAATTTCAATTCAAAATTTATAAATTTAAAATCATCGATTTCTTTGCGTTTCTCTCTTCGATCCAGTCCACCTAGTGCCGAAACAGCCTCCCGCAGTGAAACCTGCAAGAAAACAAAAGTGTGAAAAATCAAAAGATTAGTTCAATAGTTCGAGCCAAAGGTGTAGTAGGCAGAAAGCGTTAAAACAGTGAAATTTCCAGCTGATCTGCCTCCTTTTCGCTCGAAAAATTCTTTTATTGCAGCAATAAATTCTTTTATATAGCCATATTGTTTTTAGATATTTTCTGGCCCTTTTGACAAATTATTAAATTGCTATATAAATAAAAAATTTTATTTACGTAATTTCAATTCAAAATTTATAAATTTAAAATCGCCGATTTCTTTGCGTTTCTCTCTTCGATCCAGTCCACCTAGTGCCGAAACAGCCTCCCGCAGTGAAACCTGCAAAGAAAACAAAAATTAGCGAAAAATCAAAAGATTAGTTCAATAGTTCGAGCCAAAGGTGTAGTAGGCAAGCGTTAAAACAGTGAAATTTCAACTGATCTGCCTCCTTTTCGCTCGAAAAATTCTTTTATATAGCCCATATTGTTTTTAGATATTTTCTGGCCTTTTGACAAATTATTAAATTGCTATAAATAAAAATTTTATTTACATAATTTCAATTCAAAATTTATAAATTTAAAATCGCCGATTTCTTTGCGTTTTCTCTTCGATCCGGTCCACCTAATTGCCGAAACAGCCTCCGCGGTGAAACCTGCAAGAAAACAAAAGAAATTAGCGAAAAATCAAAAGATTAGTTCAATAGTTCGAGCCAAAGGTGTAGTAGGCAAGCGTTAAAACGGTGAAATTTCAACTGATCTGCCTCCTTTTCGCTCCGAAAAATTCTTTTATATAGCCCATATTGTTTTTAGATATTTTCTGGCCCTTTTGACAAATTATTAAATTGCTATATAAATAAAAATTTTGTTACGTAATTTCAATTCAAAATTTATAAATTTAAAATCGCCGATTTCTTTGCGTTTTCTCTTCGATCCGGTCCACTAGTGCCGAAACAGCCTCCGCAGTGAAACCTGCAAGAAAACAAAAGGAAATTAGCGAAAAATCAAAAAGATTGGTTCAATAGTTCGAGCCAAGGTGTAGTAGGCAAGCGTTAAAACAGTGAAATTTCAACTGATCTGCCTCCTTTTCGCTCCGAAAAATTCTTTTATTGCAGCAATAAATTCTTTTATATAGCCATATTGTTTTTAGATATTTTCTGGCCCTTTTGACAAATTATTAAATTGCTATATAAATAAAAATTTTATTTACATAATTTCAATTCAAAATTTATAAATTTAAAATCATGATTTCTTTGCGTTTTCTCTCTTCGATCCGGTCCACCTAGTGCCAGAAACAGCCTCCCGCGGTGAAACCTGCAAGAAAACAAAAGGAAATTAGCGAAAAATCAAAAGATTAGTTCAATAGTTCCGAGCCAAAGGTGTAGTAGGCAAGCGTTAAAACGGTGAAATTTCAACTGATCTGCCTCCTTTTCGCTCCGAAAAATTCTTTTATTGCAGCAATAAATTCTTTTATATAGCCCATATTGTTTTTAGATATTTTCTGGCCCTTTTGACAAATTATTAAATTACTATATAAATAAAAATTTTATTTACGTAATTTCAATTCAAAATTTATAAATTTAAAATCGCCGATTTCTTTGCGTTTTCTCTCTTCGATCCGGTCCACCTAGTGCCGAAACAGCCTCCCGCAGTGAAACCTGCAAGAAAACAAAAGAAATTAGCGAAAAATCAAAAGATTAGTTCAATAGTTCGAGCCAAAGGTGTAGTAGGCAAGCGTTAAAACGGTGAAATTTCAACTGATCTGCCTCCTTTTCGCTCGAAAAATTCTTTTATTACAGCAATAAATTCTTTTATTGCAGCAATAAATTCTTTTATTGCAGCAATAAATTCTTTTATATAGCCCATATTGTTTTTAGATATTTTCTGGCCCTTTTGACAAATTATTAAATTGCTATATAAATAAAAATTTTATTTACGTAATTTCAATTCAAAATTTATAAATTTAAAATCATGATTTCTTTGCGTTTTCTCTCTTCGATCCGGTCACCTAGTGCCGAAACAGCCTCCGCAGTGAAACCTGCAAGAAAACAAAAGGAAATTAGCGAAAAATCAAAAGATTAGTTCAATAGTTCGAGCCAAAGGTGTAGTAGGCAAGCGTTAAAACAGTGAAATTTCAACTGATCTGCCTCTTTTCGCTCCGAAAAATTCTTTTATTGCAGCAATAAATTCTTTTATATAGCCCATATTGTTTTTAGATATTTTCTGGCCCTTTTGACAAATTATTAAATTGCTATATAAATAAAAATTTTATTTACGTAATTTCAATTCAAAATTTATAATTTAAAATCGCCGATTTCTTTGCGTTTTCTCTCTTCGATCCGGTCCACCTGGTGCCGAAACAGCCTCCGCAGTGAAACCTGCAAGAAAACAAAAGGAAATTAGCGAAAAATCAAAAGATTAGTTCAATAGTTCGAGCCAAGGTGTAGTAGGCGAAGCGTTAAAACAGTGAAATTTCCAACTGATCTGCCTCCTTTTCGCTCCGAAAAATTCTTTTATTGCAGCAATAAATTCTTTTATATAGCCATATTGTTTTTAGATATTTTCTGGCCCTTTTGACAAATTATTAAATTACTATATAAATAAAAATTTTGTTACGTAATTTCAATTCAAAATTTATAAATTTAAAATCGCCGATTTCTTTGCGTTTCTCTCTTCGATCCGGTCCACTAGTGCCGAAACAGCCTCCGCAGTGAAACCTGCAAAGAAAACAAAAGGAAATTAGCGAAAAATCAAAAGATTAGTTCAATGGTTCGAGCCAAAGGTGTAGTAGGCAAGCGTTAAAACGGTGAAATTTCAACTGATCTGCCTCCTTTTCGCTCCGAAAAATTCTTTTATTGCAGCAATAAATTCTTTTATATAGCCCATATTGTTTTTAGATATTTTCTGGCCCTTTTGACCAAATTATTAAATTACTATATAAATAAAAATTTTATTTACATAATTTCAATTCAAAATTTATAAATTTAAAATCGCCGATTTCTTTGCGTTTTCTCTTCGATCCAGTCCACCTAATTGCCGAAACAGCCTCCCGCAGTGAAACCTGCAAGAAAACAAAAGGAAATTAGCGAAAAATCAAAAAGATTAGTTCAATAGTTCAGGCCAAAGGTGTAGTAGGCGAAGCGTTAAAACAGTGAAATTTCAACTGATCTGCCTCCTTTTCGCTCCGAAAAATTCTTTTATTGCAGCAATAAATTCTTTTATATAGCCATATTGTTTTTAGATATTTTCTGGCCCTTTTGACAAATTATTAAATTGCTATATAAATAAAAATTTTATTTACGTAATTTCAATTCAAAATTTATAAATTTAAAATCGCCGATTTCTTTGCGTTTTCTCTTCGATCCGGTCCACCTGGTGCCGAAACAGCCTCCCGCGGTGAAACCTGCAAGAAAACAAAAGGAAATTAGCGAAAAATCAAAAAGATTGGTTCAATAGTTCGAGCCAAGGTGTAGTAGGCAAGCGTTAAAACAGTGAAATTTCAACTGATCTGCCTCCTTTTCGCTCGAAAAATTCTTTTATTGCAACAATAAATTCTTTTATTGCAGCAATAAATTCTTTTATATAGCCCATATTGTTTTTAGATATTTTCTGGCCCTTTTGACAAATTATTAAGTGCTATATAAATAAAAATTTTATTTACGTAATTTCAATTCAAAATTTATAAATTTAAAATCGCCGATTTCTTTGCGTTTCTCTTCGATCCGGTCCACCTAATTGCCGAAACAGCCTCGCAGTGAAACCTGCAAGAAAACAAAAATTAGCGAAAAATCAAAAAGATTAGTTCAATAGTTCAGGCCAAAGGTGTAGTAGGCAAGCGTTAAAACAGTGAAATTTCAACTGATCTGCCTCCTTTTCGCTCCGAAAAATTCTTTTATATAGCCCATATTGTTTTTAGATATTTTCTGGCCTTTTGACAAATTATTAAATTGCTATAAATAAAAATTTTATTTACGTAATTTCAATTCAAAATTTATAAATTTAAAATCGCCGATTTCTTTGCGTTTCTCTCTTCGATCCGGTCACCTAGTGCCGAAACAGCCTCCCGCGGTGAAACCTGCAAGAAAACAAAAATTAGCGAAAAATCAAAAAGATTAGTTCAATAGTTCGAGCCAAAGGTGTAGTAGGCAAGCGTTAAAACAGTGAAATTTCAACTGATCTGCCTCCTTTTCGCTCCGAAAAATTCTTTTATTGCAACAATAAATTCTTTTATATAGCCCATATTGTTTTTAGATATTTTCTGGCCTTTTGACAAATTATTAAATTGCTATATAAATAAAAAATTTTATTTACGTAATTTCAATTCAAAATTTATAAATTTAAAATCGCCGATTTCTTTGCGTTTCTCTCTTCGATCCGGTCCACCTAGTGCCGAAACAGCCTCCCGCGGTGAAACCTGCAAGAAAACAAAAGGAAATTAGCGAAAAATCAAAAAAGATTAGTTCAATAGTTCGAGCCAAAGGTGTAGTAGGCAAGCGTTAAAACAGTGAAATTTCAACTGATCTGCCTCCTTTTCGCTCCGAAAAATTCTTTTATTGCAGCAATAAATTCTTTTATATAGCCCATATTGTTTTTAGATATTTTCTGGCCTTTTGACAAATTATTAAATTGCTATATAAATAAAAATTTTATTTACATAATTTCAATTCAAAATTTATAATTTAAAATCGCCGATTTCTTTGCGTTTCTCTCTTCGATCCGGTCCACCTGGTGCCGAAACAGCCTCCGCGGTGAAACCTGCAAGAAAACAAAAGGAAATTAGCGAAAAATCAAAAAGATTAGTTCAATAGTTCGAGCCAAAGGTGTAGTAGGCGAAGCGTTAAAACAGTGAAATTTCCAACTGATCTGCCTCCTTTTCGCTCCGAAAAATTCTTTTATTGCAGCAATAAATTCTTTTATATAGCCCATATTGTTTTTAGATATTTTCTGGCCCTTTTGACAAATTATTAAATTGCTATATAAATAAAAATTTTATTTACGTAATTTCAATTCAAAATTTATAAATTTAAAATCGCCGATTTCTTTGCGTTTTCTCTCTTCGATCCGGTCCACCTGGTGCCGAAACAGCCTCCGCAGTGAAACCTGCAAGAAAACAAAAGGAAATTGGCGAAAAATCAAAAAGATTAGTTCAATAGTTCGAGCCAAAGGTGTAGTAGGCGAAGCGTTAAAACAGTGAAATTTCAACTGATCTGCCTCCTTTTCGCTCGAAAAATTCTTTTATTGCAGCAATAAATTCTTTTATATAGCCCATATTGTTTTTAGATATTTTCTGGCCTTTTGACAAATTATTAAATTGCTATATAAATAAAAATTTTATTTACATAATTTCAATTCAAAATTTATAAATTTAAAATCGCCGATTTCTTTGCGTTTTCTCTCTTCGATCCAGTCCACCTAGTGCCAGAAACAGCCTCCCGCGGTGAAACCTGCAAGAAAACAAAAGGAAATTAGCGAAAAATCAAAAAGATTAGTTCAATAGTTCGAGCCAAAGGTGTAGTAGGCAAGCGTTAAAACGGTGAAATTTCAACTGATCTGCCTCCTTTTCGCTCGAAAAATTCTTTTATTGCAACAATAAATTCTTTTATTGCAGCAATAAATTCTTTTATTGCAGCAATAAATTCTTTTATTGCAGCAATAAATTCTTTTATATAGCCCATATTGTTTTTAGATATTTTCTGGCCCTTTTGACAAATTATTAAATTGCTATATAAATAAAAATTTTATTTACGTAATTTCAATTCAAAATTTATAAATTTAAAATCGCCGATTTCTTTGCGTTTTCTCTCTTCGATCCGGTCCACCTGGTGCCGAAACAGCCTCGCGGTGAAACCTGCAAGAAAACAAAAGGAAATTAGCGAAAAATCAAAAAGATTAGTTCAATAGTTCGAGCCAAAGGTGTAGTAGGCAAGCGTTAAAACGGTGAAATTTCAACTGATCTGCCTCCTTTTCGCTCGAAAAATTCTTTTATTGCAACAATAAATTCTTTTATTGCAGCAATAAATTCTTTTATTGCAGCAATAAATTCTTTTATTGCAGCAATAAATTCTTTTATTGCAGCAATAAATTCTTTTATATAGCCCATATTGTTTTTAGATATTTTCTGGCCCTTTTGACAAATTATTAAATTGCTATAAATAAAAATTTTATTTACGTAATTTCAATTCAAAATTTATAAATTTAAAATCGCCGATTTCTTTGCGTTTTCTCTCTTCGATCCGGTCCACCTAATTGCCGAAACAGCCTCGCGGTGAAACCTGCAAGAAAACAAAAATTAGCGAAAAATCAAAAAGATTAGTTCAATAGTTCGAGCCAAAGGTGTAGTAGGCAAGCGTTAAAACAGTGAAATTTCAACTGATCTGCCTCCTTTTCGCTCCGAAAAATTCTTTTATTGCAACAATAAATTCTTTTATATAGCCCATATTGTTTTTAGATATTTTCTGGCCCTTTTGACAAATTATTAAATTGCTATATAAATAAAAATTTTATTTACGTAATTTCAATTCAAAATTTATAAATTTAAAATCGCCGATTTCTTTGCGTTTTCTCTCTTCGATCCGGTCCACCTAATTGCCGAAACAGCCTCCCGCGGTGAAACCTGCAGAAAACAAAAGGAAATTGGCGAAAAATCAAAAAGATTAGTTCAATAGTTCGAGCCAAAGGTGTAGTAGGCAAGCGTTAAAACAGTGAAATTTCAACTGATCTGCCTCCTTTTCGCTCCGAAAAATTCTTTTATTGCAGCAATAAATTCTTTTATTGCAGCAATAAATTCTTTTATATAGCCCATATTGTTTTTAGATATTTTCTGGCCCTTTTGACCAAATTATTAAATTGCTATATAAATAAAAAATTTTGTTACGTAATTTCAATTCAAAATTTATAAATTTAAAATCGCCGATTTCTTTGCGTTTCTCTCTTCGATCCGGTCCACCTAGTGCCAGAAACAGCCTCCGCAGTGAAACCTGCAAGAAAACAAAAGTGGCGAAAAATCAAAAAGATTAGTTCAATAGTTCGAGCCAAAGGTGTAGTAGGCGAAGCGTTAAAACAGTGAAATTTCAACTGATCTGCCTCCTTTTCGCTCCGAAAAATTCTTTTATTGCAGCAATAAATTCTTTTATATAGCCCATATTGTTTTTAGATATTTTCTGGCCCTTTTGACAAATTATTAAATTGCTATATAAATAAAAATTTTATTTACGTAATTTCAATTCAAAATTTATAAATTTAAAATCGCCGATTTCTTTGCGTTTTCTCTTCGATCCGGTCCACCTAATTGCCGAAACAGCCTCGCGGTGAAACCTGCAAGAAAACAAAAGGAAATTGGCGAAAAATCAAAAAGATTGGTTCAATAGTTCGAGCCAAGGTGTAGTAGGCAAGCGTTAAAACAGTGAAATTTCAACTGATCTGCCTCCTTTTCGCTCCGAAAAATTCTTTTATTGCAGCAATAAATTCTTTTATATAGCCCATATTGTTTTTAGATATTTTCTGGCCCTTTTGACAAATTATTAAGTGCTATATAAATAAAAATTTTATTTACGTAATTTCAATTCAAAATTTATAAATTTAAAATCATGATTTCTTTGCGTTTCTCTCTTCGATCCGGTCACCTAGTGCCGAAACAGCCTCCGCGGTGAAACCTGCAAGAAAACAAAAGGAAATTGGCGAAAAATCAAAAAGATTAGTTCAATAGTTCGAGCCAAAGGTGTAGTAGGCAAGCGTTAAAACAGTGAAATTTCAACTGATCTGCCTCCTTTTCGCTCCGAAAAATTCTTTTATTGCAGCAATAAATTCTTTTATATAGCCATATTGTTTTTAGATATTTTCTGGCCCTTTTGACAAATTATTAAATTGCTATATAAATAAAAATTTTATTTACGTAATTTCAATTCAAAATTTATAAATTTAAAATCGCCGATTTCTTTGCGTTTCTCTCTTCGATCCGGTCACCTAGTGCCGAAACAGCCTCCCGCGGTGAAACCTGCAAGAAAACAAAAGGAAATTGGCGAAAAATCAAAAAGATTGGTTCAATAGTTCGAGCCAAAGGTGTAGTAGGCAAGCGTTAAAACAGTGAAATTTCAACTGATCTGCCTCCTTTTCGCTCCGAAAAATTCTTTTATTGCAGCAATAAATTCTTTTATATAGCCCATATTGTTTTTAGATATTTTCTGGCCCTTTTGACAAATTATTAAATTGCTATATAAATAAAAATTTTATTTACGTAATTTCAATTCAAAATTTATAAATTTAAAATCGCCGATTTCTTTGCGTTTTCTCTTCGATCCGGTCCACCTGGTGCCGAAACAGCCTCCGCGGTGAAACCTGCAGAAAACAAAAGGAAATTGGCGAAAAATCAAAAAGATTAGTTCAATAGTTCGAGCCAAAGGTGTAGTAGGCAAGCGTTAAAACAGTGAAATTTCAACTGATCTGCCTCCTTTTCGCTCGAAAAATTCTTTTATTGCAACAATAAATTCTTTTATATAGCCCATATTGTTTTTAGATATTTTCTGGCCCTTTTGACAAATTATTAAATTGCTATATAAATAAAAATTTTATTTACGTAATTTCAATTCAAAATTTATAAATTTAAAATCGCCGATTTCTTTGCGTTTCTCTCTTCGATCCGGTCCACCTAGTGCCAGAAACAGCCTCCCGCGGTGAAACCTGCAAGAAAACAAAAGGAAATTGGCGAAAAATCAAAAAGATTAGTTCAATAGTTCGAGCCAAAGGTGTAGTAGGCGAAGCGTTAAAACAGTGAAATTTCAACTGATCTGCCTCCTTTTCGCTCCGAAAAATTCTTTTATTGCAGCAATAAATTCTTTTATATAGCCCATATTGTTTTTAGATATTTTCTGGCCCTTTTGACCAAATTATTAAATTGCTATATAAATAAAAATTTTATTTACGTAATTTCAATTCAAAATTTATAAATTTAAAATCATGATTTCTTTGCGTTTTCTCTTCGATCCGGTCCACCTGGTGCCGAAACAGCCTCCGCAGTGAAACCTGCAAGAAAACAAAAATTAGCGAAAAATCAAAAAAGATTAGTTCAATAGTTCGAGCCAAAGGTGTAGTAGGCAAGCGTTAAAACAGTGAAATTTCAACTGATCTGCCTCCTTTTCGCTCCGAAAAATTCTTTTATTGCAGCAATAAATTCTTTTATATAGCCCATATTGTTTTTAGATATTTTCTGGCCCTTTTGACAAATTATTAAATTACTATATAAATAAAAATTTTATTTACGTAATTTCAATTCAAAATTTATAAATTTAAAATCGCCGATTTCTTTGCGTTTTCTCTCTTCGATCCGGTCCACCTAGTGCCGAAACAGCCTCCCGCGGTGAAACCTGCAAGAAAACAAAAGGAAATTAGCGAAAAATCAAAAAAGATTAGTTCAATAGTTCGAGCCAAAGGTGTAGTAGGCAAGCGTTAAAACAGTGAGAATTTCAACTGATCTGCCTCCTTTTCGCTCCGAAAAATTCTTTTATTACCTTAATAAATTCTTTTATATAGCCCATATTGTTTTTAGATATTTTCTGGCCTTTTGACAAATTATTAGAATTGCTATATAAATAAAAATTTTATTTACGTAATTTCAATTCAAAATTTATAAATTTAAAATCATGGAATTTCTTTGCGTTTTCTCTCTTCGATCCGGTCCACCTAATTGCCGAAACAGCCTCCCGCGGTGAAACCTGCAAGAAAACAAAAAGGAAGTGGCGAAAAATCAAAAAGATTAGTTCAATAGTTCGAGCCAAAGGTGTAGTAGGCAGAAAGCGTTAAAACAGTGAAATTTCAACTGATCTCTGCCTCCTTTTCGCTCGAAAAATTCTTTTATTGCAGCAATAAATTCTTTTATATAGCCATATTGTTTTTAGATATTTTCTGGCCCTTTTGACAAATTATTAAATTGCTATATAAATAAAAAAATTTTATTTACGTAATTTCAATTCAAAATTTATAAATTTAAAATCGCCGATTTCTTTGCGTTTTCTCTCTTCGATCCGGTCCACCTAGTGCCGGAAACAGCCTCCGCAGTGAAACCTGCAAGAAAACAAAAGTGGCGAAAAATCAAAAGATTAGTTCAATAGTTCAGGCCAAAGGTGTAGTAGGCAAGCGTTAAAACGGTGAAATTTCAACTGATCTGCCTCCTTTTCGCTCCGAAAAATTCTTTTATTGCAGCAATAAATTCTTTTATATAGCCCATATTGTTTTTAGATATTTTCTGGCCCTTTTGACAAATTATTAAATTGCTATAAATAAAAATTTTATTTACGTAATTTCAATTCAAAATTTATAAATTTAAAATCGCCGATTTCTTTGCGTTTTCTCTTCGATCCGGTCACCTAGTGCCGAAACAGCCTCCGCAGTGAAACCTGCAAGAAAACAAAAGGAAATTAGCGAAAAATCAAAAAAGATTAGTTCAATAGTTCGAGCCAAAGGTGTAGTAGGCAAGCGTTAAAACAGTGAAATTTCAACTGATCTGCCTCCTTTTCGCTCCGAAAAATTCTTTTATTGCAGCAATAAATTCTTTTATATAGCCCATATTGTTTTTAGATATTTTCTGGCCTTTTGACAAATTATTAAATTGCTATATAAATAAAAATTTTATTTACGTAATTTCAATTCAAAATTTATAAATTTAAAATCGCCGATTTCTTTGCGTTTCTCTCTTCGATCCGGTCCACCTAATTGCCGAAACAGCCTCCGCAGTGAAACCTGCAAGAAAACAAAAGGAAATTAGCGAAAAATCAAAAAGATTAGTTCAATAGTTCGAGCCAAAGGTGTAGTAGGCGAAGCGTTAAAACAGTGAAATTTCAACTGATCTGCCTCCTTTTCGCTCCGAAAAATTCTTTTATTGCAGCAATAAATTCTTTTATATAGCCATATTGTTTTTAGATATTTTCTGGCCCTTTTGACAAATTATTAAATTGCTATATAAATAAAAATTTTATTTACGTAATTTCAATTCAAAATTTATAAATTTAAAATCGCCGATTTCTTTGCGTTTCTCTCTTCGATCCGGTCCACCTGGTGCCGAAACAGCCTCCCGCGGTGAAACCTGCAAGAAAACAAAAGGAAATTGGCGAAAAATCAAAAAGATTAGTTCAATAGTTCGAGCCAAGGTGTAGTAGGCAAGCGTTAAAACAGTGAAATTTCAACTGATCTGCCTCCTTTTCGCTCCGAAAAATTCTTTTATTGCAGCAATAAATTCTTTTATATAGCCCATATTGTTTTTAGATATTTTCTGGCCCTTTTGACAAATTATTAAGTGCTATATAAATAAAAAATTTTGTTACGTAATTTCAATTCAAAATTTATAAATTTAAAATCGCCGATTTCTTTGCGTTTTCTCTTCGATCCAGTCCACCTAGTGCCGAAACAGCCTCCCGCGGTGAAACCTGCAAGAAAACAAAAGGAAATTGGCGAAAAATCAAAAGATTAGTTCAATAGTTCGAGCCAAAGGTGTAGTAGGCAAGCGTTAAAACAGTGAAATTTCAACTGATCTGCCTCCTTTTCGCTCGAAAAATTCTTTTATTGCAGCAATAAATTCTTTTATATAGCCCATATTGTTTTTAGATATTTTCTGGCCCTTTTGACAAATTATTAAATTGCTATATAAATAAAAATTTTATTTACGTAATTTCAATTCAAAATTTATAAATTTAAAATCGCCGATTTCTTTGCGTTTTCTCTTCGATCCGGTCCACCTAGTGCCGAAACAGCCTCCGCGGTGAAACCTGCAGAAAACAAAAGGAAATTGGCGAAAAATCAAAAGATTAGTTCAATAGTTCGAGCCAAAGGTGTAGTAGGCGAAGCGTTAAAACAGTGAAATTTCCAACTGATCTGCCTCCTTTTCGCTCCGAAAAATTCTTTTATTGCAACAATAAATTCTTTTATATATAGCCCATATTGTTTTTAGATATTTTCTGGCCCTTTTGACAAATTATTAAATTGCTATATAAATAAAAATTTTATTTACATAATTTCAATTCAAAATTTATAAATTTAAAATCGCTGATTTCTTTGCGTTTTTCTTCGATCCGGTCACCTAGTGCCGAAACAGCCTCCCGCGGTGAAACCTGCAAAGAAAACAAAAGTGGCGAAAAATCAAAAGATTAGTTCAATAGTTCGAGCCAAAGGTGTAGTAGGCAAGCGTTAAAACAGTGAAATTTCCAACTGATCTGCCTCCTTTTCGCTCCGAAAAATTCTTTTATTGCAGCAATAAATTCTTTTATATAGCCCATATTGTTTTTTAGATATTTTCTGGCCCTTTTGACCAAATTATTAAATTGCTATATAAATAAAAATTTTATTTACATAATTTCAATTCAAAATTTATAAATTTAAAATCGCCGATTTCTTTGCGTTTTCTCTCTTCGATCCGGTCCACCTAATTGCCGAAACAGCCTCCCGCGGTGAAACCTGCAGAAAACAAAAGGAAATTAGCGAAAAATCAAAAGATTAGTTCAATAGTTCGAGCCAAAGGTGTAGTAGGCAAGCGTTAAAACGGTGAAATTTCAACTGATCTGCCTCCTTTTCGCTCCGAAAAATTCTTTTATTGCAGCAATAAATTCTTTTATATAGCCCATATTGTTTTTAGATATTTTCTGGCCCTTTTGACAAATTATTAAATTGCTATATAAATAAAAAATTTTATTTACGTAATTTCAATTCAAAATTTATAAATTTAAAATCGCCGATTTCTTTGCGTTTTCTCTCTTCGATCCGGTCCACCTAATTGCCGAAACAGCCTCCCGCGGTGAAACCTGCAAGAAAACAAAAGGAAATTAGCGAAAAATCAAAAGATTAGTTCAATAGTTCGAGCCAAGGTGTAGTAGGCAAGCGTTAAAACAGTGAAATTTCAACTGATCTGCCTCCTTTTCGCTCGAAAAATTCTTTTATTGCAGCAATAAATTCTTTTATTGCAGCAATAAATTCTTTTATTGCAGCAATAAATTCTTTTATTGCAGCAATAAATTCTTTTATTGCAGCAATAAATTCTTTTATATAGCCCATATTGTTTTTAGATATTTTCTGGCCTTTTGACAAATTATTAAATTGCTATATAAATAAAAATTTTATTTACGTAATTTCAATTCAAAATTTATAAATTTAAAATCGCCGATTTCTTTGCGTTTTTCTTCGATCCGGTCCACCTGGTGCCGAAACAGCCTCCGCAGTGAAACCTGCAAGAAAACAAAAGGAAATTGGCGAAAAATCAAAAGATTAGTTCAATAGTTCGAGCCAAAGGTGTAGTAGGCAAGCGTTAAAACAGTGAAATTTCAACTGATCTGCCTCCTTTTCGCTCCGAAAAATTCTTTTATTGCAGCAATAAATTCTTTTATATAGCCCATATTGTTTTTAGATATTTTCTGGCCCTTTTGACAAATTATTAAATTGCTATATAAATAAAAATTTTGTTACGTAATTTCAATTCAAAATTTATAAATTTAAAATCGCTGATTTCTTTGCGTTTTCTCTCTTCGATCCGGTCCACTAGTGCCGAAACAGCCTCCGCAGTGAAACCTGCAAGAAAACAAAAGGAAATTGGCGAAAAATCAAAAGATTAGTTCAATAGTTCGAGCCAAAGGTGTAGTAGGCAAGCGTTAAAACGGTGAAATTTCAACTGATCTGCCTCCTTTTCGCTCCGAAAAATTCTTTTATTGCAGCAATAAATTCTTTTATTGCAGCAATAAATTCTTTTATTGCAGCAATAAATTCTTTTATTGCAGCAATAAATTCTTTTATATAGCCATATTGTTTTTAGATATTTTCTGGCCTTTTGACAAATTATTAAATTGCTATATAAATAAAAATTTTATTTACGTACTCAATTCAAAATTTATAAATTTAAAATCGCTGATTTCTTTGCGTTTTTCTTCGATCCGGTCACCTAGTGCCGAAACAGCCTCCGCGGTGAAACCTGCAAGAAAACAAAAGGAAATTGGCGAAAAATCAAAAGATTAGTTCAATAGTTCGAGCCAAGGTGTAGTAGGCAAGCGTTAAAACAGTGAAATTTCAGCTGATCTGCCTCCTTTTCGCTCGAAAAATTCTTTTATTGCAACAATAAATTCTTTTATATAGCCCATATTGTTTTTAGATATTTTCTGGCCTTTTGACAAATTATTAAATTGCTATATAAATAAAAATTTTTATTGCAGCAATAAATTCTTTTATATAGCCCATATTGTTTTTAGATATTTTCTGGCCTTTTGACAAATTATTAAATTGCTATATAAATAAAAATTTTATTTACGTAATTTCAATTCAAAATTTATAAATTTAAAATCGCCGATTTCTTTGCGTTTTTCTCTTCGATCCGGTCCACCTGGTGCCGAAACAGCCTCCGCAGTGAAACCTGCAAGAAAACAAAAGGAAATTGGCGAAAAATCAAAAGATTAGTTCAATGGTTCGAGCCAAAGGTGTAGTAGGCAAGCGTTAAAACAGTGAAATTTCAACTGATCTGCCTCCTTTTCGCTCCGAAAAATTCTTTTATTGCGGCAATAAATTCTTTTATATAGCCCATATTGTTTTTAGATATTTTCTGGCCCTTTTGACAAATTATTAAATTGCTATATAAATAAAAATTTTATTTACGTAATTTCAATTCAAAATTTATAAATTTAAAATCGCCGATTTCTTTGCGTTTTTCTCTTCGATCCGGTCACCTAGTGCCGAAACAGCCTCCCGCGGTGAAACCTGCAAGAAAACAAAAGGAAATTGGCGAAAAATCAAAAGATTAGTTCAATAGTTCGAGCCAAGGTGTAGTAGGCAAGCGTTAAAACAGTGAAATTTCAACTGATCTGCCTCCTTTTCGCTCCGAAAAATTCTTTTATATAGCCATATTGTTTTTAGATATTTTCTGGCCCTTTTGACAAATTATTAAATTGCTATATAAATAAAAATTTTATTTACGTAATTTCAATTCAAAATTTATAAATTTAAAATCGCCGATTTCTTTGCGTTTTTCTCTTCGATCCGGTCCACCTAATTGCCGAAACAGCCTCCGCAGTGAAACCTGCAAGAAAACAAAAGGAAATTGGCGAAAAATCAAAAGATTAGTTCAATAGTTCGAGCCAAGGTGTAGTAGGCAAGCGTTAAAACGGTGAAATTTCAACTGATCTGCCTCCTTTTCGCTCGAAAAATTCTTTTATTGCAGCAATAAATTCTTTTATTGCAGCAATAAATTCTTTTATTGCAGCAATAAATTCTTTTATTGCAGCAATAAATTCTTTTATTGCAGCAATAAATTCTTTTATATAGCCCATATTGTTTTTAGATATTTTCTGGCCCTTTTGACAAATTATTAAATTGCTATAAATAAAAATTTTTATTGCAGCAATAAATTCTTTTATATAGCCCATATTGTTTTTTAGATATTTTCTGGCCCTTTTGACAAATTATTAAATTGCTATAAATAAAAATTTTATTTACGTAATTTCAATTCAAAATTTATAATTTAAAATCGCCGATTTCTTTGCGTTTTCTCTTCGATCCGGTCACCTAGTGCCGAAACAGCCTCCGCGGTGAAACCTGCAAGAAAACAAAAGGAAATTAGCGAAAAATCAAAAGATTAGTTCAATAGTTCGAGCTAAAGGTGTAGTAGGCAAGCGTTAAAACAGTGAAATTTCAACTGATCTGCCTCCTTTTCGCTCCGAAAAATTCTTTTATTGCAGCAATAAATTCTTTTATTGCAGCAATAAATTCTTTTATTGCAGCAATAAATTCTTTTATTGCAGCAATAAATTCTTTTATTGCAGCAATAAATTCTTTTATATAGCCATATTGTTTTTAGATATTTTCTGGCCCTTTTGACAAATTATTAAATTGCTATATAAATAAAAAATTTTGTTACGTAATTTCAATTCAAAATTTATAAATTTAAAATCGCCGATTTCTTTGCGTTTTCTCTTCGATCCGGTCCACCTAGTGCCGAAACAGCCTCCGCGGTGAAACCTGCAAGAAAACAAAAAGGAAGTGTGAAAAATCAAAAGATTAGTTCAATAGTTCGAGCTAAAGGTGTAGTAGGCAAGCGTTAAAACGGTGAAATTTCAACTGATCTGCCTCCTTTTCGCTCCGAAAAATTCTTTTATTGCAACAATAAATTCTTTTATTGCAGCAATAAATTCTTTTATTGCAGCAATAAATTCTTTTATATAGCCCATATTGTTTTTAGATATTTTCTGGCCTTTTGACAG
>JAGSMR010000501.1:0-34084 GCA_029286605.1 Sericinus montela
GGCAGAAAGAAATTCAAACAAAAGAAATTTTCTTTGTCTGGATTCTTCTGCTATACATAGTTTAGTCTCCTTATAGTGACTAACTGACTGGTATAAATATGTTTAGAAAATGTAATGGCCGCATACATTTTTTTGATAACCGTGGAGGAAAATGCTTTAAGCACGAACGTTTCCTGACCGGGAGGCCACCGAAACGAACAGTGTCGGACTCGGATCTCAGAAGGAGAAACATACCGACTAAAAACCATCCACGGGATGCTGTTGGCGGAGGCCTTTACAGCGTCATCTGAGGAGACCTGCGAGAACGAAGGCCCGCAGGTAAAGAAAGAAAGAGACAACGTCGTGACGCACTCGAACCCTGTAACGAAGCGAAGACCTTCGACATACGGGGAGGGAGGGTGAAGGCCCAGGGGCCACTCGTGTTGGGAGTGGGTCGTATTTTCGAACAGTTGCCGAGACATTCTCGTGTGAACCGTGAAACATGGGACCGCGAATCTGACTGCGAACTGTGTGTAGTGTACCTACTGCGTTCGTGTGTTGTTGAGATTACGGGGACGCGGCCCCGAATCTTTTGTTTGATTTGGTGATGACGTCGTCATCATCAATCCAAGACTTCTTTGGTCGTCTATCAAATCGGGTGATAATTGGGGAAGGTGTAGTTTCCTAGACCCGCCACTAACAGTTTGGGTGATCCTTAATTTTTCGAAATATCTTGACGATATTTCTTTAAAAACCGCCACCGAGGGGATCTCGAGATCTCTATGGAGATCTGCGCTCCTCATGTATTGGGGTGCGTTTGTAGCACGCCTCATGAACTTATTGTTTTGGATGAATTGGAGTGCTCTCAGATATGACCTAGGTGCGTGCGCGAACGCGACACACGCATAGGACATTATCGGCCGAACACAGGTCCTATATAGTAACAATTTTTGTCTTAGCGACATTTTGCTACGATGGCTTGTGAGACTGTAAAGTCGACCGGAAACGAGCCGCTTTGTCTCTGACATGTTTAATGTGTTGTTCGAAGGATAACCTACGGTCTAGGACGACCCTAGGTATTTCACCTTCTTAACCCACGGGATGGGTTTATCGAACATTGATATTAGGTTTTGGAATTTGGATTGGAGTATGCGCTTTACGCTTTTGAAGGTTTCAGGAGTCCTCTTCCTAGAAGAGTACGGCCTGGCTTTTCAGGGTTCACATCAATTCTCCAGGTCCTAAACCGGTGGCTTAGCACACTGATCGCGTTCCGGAGACGGATGTAGATCCTGCATTCATTAGTATCGGTGGTGAAAGGCGTGGTGTCGTCGGCAAATAATGCCAACTCCACTCCGGCCGTCTTTGGGATATCGCTGGTGTATAGCGAGTATAGGGTCAGGGGAGAACCGAACCCTGCGGAACACCAGCCCTTATGGGTCTGCTGTCGGACGGGACCCCCTCCACTTTGAAGCGGAAGGTGCGGTTGACAAGTAGTCTTGTATGATGTGTACAAGTCTGTCTGGCACTTTTGAGCATACAGCTTATAAATTAAGCCGTTGGGCCAGACTTTGTCAAATGCCTTTGCGACATCGAAGAATAGGGCCCCCACCATTGAGATGGGTCGGTTGAGGCTCTCAGTATGTGCTCCGTGAGGCGGTGCACTTGCTGAGTACTAGAGTGTTTGGCTCGAAACCAAACTGCTCGTCGGGAATTAGGTTAAAGAGTTTGACGCAGTCATTCAGTCTAGCGATGATGACGCGTTCATAGACTTTCCCCAGAGGCAAGGGAGGCTTATGGGCCGGTAACTCGAGGCCTGGTTTTTAGGCTTTCCAGATTTGTGGATGCCAATAACGTGAGCCTCCTTCCAGGCGTCCGGGAAGGAGCTACTGGAGAGGGCGTTGAAAATTGCTACTAAGAGCAAGAGAAGGGCGTTTGGGAGGGCCTTGAGGAGCTTGTTGGAGATACCATCAGCTCCTGGAGCTTTTTGGTCTTGAGGTTCCGGACTATGTCTCGAACCTCCTCCAACGTGGTAGGTGGCAGCGGATCACCCGTCGGCGGCAGGGCGGCTCTACAGGCTACTTCGGCGTCCACCTTCTGAAGGTGGACGGATCTGTTGGCTGGGAGCTGGGAGGCATTGAAGCTCTGGGCTGTCGGCTAAGCAATCGGCCTTTTCCCTATCCTCAAAGCTACAGTGCGACCGTCGGAGCTGATCAGGGCGGCATCGTCGAGACAGTTTCTGACTTCAGAGCCCTCGCCAGTTGCCAATAGGCACTGTGTGATGGCGAGATATCCTTCATCAGTTTGTCCCATCTGTCACTCCTGAGTTCAGCCATGCGCTCCTTGACCTCTCTCTGGGCGGCGCATCCTGACTCTATTGTCGTCAGACCTGTATCGATCGTATGCTCGTAGCAGCATTTTTTCTCTCAGCAGCCGTCTAATATCCTCCGGCAGCTCATGGCGGCGATCGTTCGCCACCTTGACCTGCCTAGAGGATGCTTCGACGGCTTGACGCAGTGAGAGGTGAGGTGGTCTACAGCAAAGGCCATTTCCTTTGAGGAGATGGCATCTGGGATGCTGTCTAACTCTGGGTGTTCGTATTCTCTAGATAAATCTCGAGCTTACGCCAGTCCGTCAGGGTTTTGGTCAGAGGGACCTCCGCCCGGGGCTGTCCCAGCACCATGGTTACCGGACGATGATCAGAGTTTAACTCGTGTTGCACTTCTATAGATCGCAACGGTAAGGTTACGTTCTTAAAATTGCAATATCTAATATGTCAAAGGTGTTGTTTCGATTCGGGTCTATCCTAGTAGGTTCTAGGGGGCGATGATATCGAACATTGAATTACTACTTAGGTTTATCTTAAGTAGCGCGCGTCCATTCATATTAATAACAGAGCTATTCCAAGCAGAGTGCTTGGGTTTAAAGTCGCCCTGTTATGCCAGAATCCTTTATTTTAAGCGGTGCCTCGATGTCGCTCTCAAATAGTCTTAAATGCGGTCGTAGATAGCAGATATCACTGTGATAGGCTGATGGCCTGTCAGAGCGATTCTACCAAGCCAGCTTCGATATTAACTAAGGTAGGTACATCAATCGCCACACAGTGCAATGATGCCTTATAGTAGATAAGCGTACCGCCTCCACTTGGGTGGGTCGGTCGTTACGCACTAATCGGTAATTTGCTATTTTTGGATCGCGCATTCTACTGGTGGTCGCGTCTCCTGTATAAGGAGGATGTCTAATTGGTGGACGGCGAAATTCTCTCACTTCGTCAATTGCCTTTTAAGGCCGTTTGCATTGAAGTAGCCGACAGCCAGAAACCTAGGTTTAACTTTACATGGTGTGTTATCCATTTTGGATTAGTACAACATGAAGAAAAAGGGACTTAGGAGGTTTGCCTCCAGGGAATTGACTTACGAACAAAACAACTGAACATTGAATACAATGTTCAATTGTTCTATTTGCGTGAAGACCTTAAACTTATTATAAGTTTCGAATAGCGCCTTATGTTTGGCGACTATTCTGAAGAAGTCGGACATGATCTGTCGCCTCTAATTCCGAGACCGTTGTCTCTATTTCGCTGATGTCGAAGAGATCTGCGATCTCTCCGAAACCGCGCGAAAACGTCGTCGCCGGCGCTGGTCGCCTTGCGCCCCGCGCGCCAGACGCCTGCGGGGCCTGCGGGAGGAGCAGCGACGGGAGTAGGCACAGGGGGGTTTTGCCAGGCCCCACCATCGGTGGGGTTTCACCACGCGTTGGTTTTGGGGGCGGAGCCGGGACCAAGGCATTAACCTTTTAGCGCTTTTCGCGTTTTCGCGGGGGGAGAGGTGGAGGCGGGAGCCCTGGTGGGTGCGCCCTTTTGTTCCTCTTTCCCCTCTGCGTCTCTTGCCGTGCGGCGCGTTGGGACATCCGCGATAATTCGCAGGGTGACCCTCGCTTACTCACCTGGGACACACCTCAGGGGGGGAATGTCCGTAGGCTTGGGCCTGGGACAGTCCGCTGTGGCGTGGTCCTCTGGGCACTTGACGCACCTGGGGCGTGAGTGGCAGTTCCTTGCGGAATGCCCGTATAGTTGGCACTGGTGGCACTGACCCGGGGAAGTGCGCTTCCTCAGGGCTCCCGCAGATACCGTGCACATGGGCGGCAGACTTGATCTTGAAGATCAGCTGCGCCTCGTTGGTGCAGTCGAGATGGACCAGCACCAGATTGTAGGGGCTCGGGTGCGCATGTTGCGCGTCCTGTGCACCGCCTGCACCAGCAGACCTTGCTTAACAAGGTCATCATGAACTGTTTGGGTGTCTACCTCTTTGGGTATACCCTAATGACTGCGCGGAGGACTTTCTCCTCCTCCAGCGCGTACGTGTAATAGTTGATCTTCCGATCACTTGTGAACCACCTGGTCAGGGCGCGATGGTCGGCCGGGGACTGTACCGTTACCGCCATCCCTGTGGCGATGGCTTGGCCTGGTGTACCGAATTTTCGGTTATGGCCGCCGATATTTGGTTCCAGGCACTAAAATCCTGGATCACTACCGGCGGCGGGGGTCTGGGGCGCGGGTGCTGCGGCAGAGGGCGCAGCAGTGTCCATAGGCGTGGGTGAGGATTGGGCGTGGACTTGCCCTTCCCTTTCTTTCGCTCCTTCGGTATGCCGCATATCTTACGCAATAGCTCTCCGCGTCAGATTCTTTGCTGGCGCTTTTCTTCGGCCCTCTACGACGGAGAAGCCGTCGTCCGAGTCGTGCCGACCTCTGTACCCGGGTCGGTGTCCATGGCCTGGGAGTCGCTCGAGGCGGTCTCCAGGTCAGTGAACCCGACGCTACGGAAGAGGCTGCAGAGGGGCTAATTGAGTCGCAGGGACTTTGCGGCTCCTGAACTACAATCTGCGCTGGTTCGCGCGAGGAGGCGCGCGAAGAGTCGCGGGATGCAACCCGCGAGGGTGCGCGGGACGTGGCGCGCGAGGTAACGCGCGAAGCGGCGCGGCCGTAGGGGGGAGTGAACTCCACCTCCACGACCCTGGCGCGCCACCAGGCGGAGCGCGCGCTTACACCCTCACCGACGCCGACGCCGGCGTCGGAGCCATCGGGGAGGCGGGGCTGCTGGTACAGTACACCACCGGTGTTGCGGGGGGCTGGGCCAGAGGGGCCCGCTCCGCTCGCCGCCAAGGCAACAAATCTAACTCCCAGGCTTTCTGGGTTGACCCCTGGGTAGTTCTCCGCCAAAAGCGGAGAACTCCCTCTGTGTTGCTGCTGAGGAGTCCATGACTCCGGGCAAAATTAATTAATTAAGCTCGATGTTTGTTACAATTATGGGCAAATGCCAAAAGTATGAAGACAGCTGCCTTACTATTTATATAGGTGATGACATTTTAATTGCAATGAACTATGTTACTGCGAATTCATTTCACACGAGGTGTATAATAAGTATAATATAATGCGTTCTATTTTCCTGTAACATTGTTAGGTACCTACTTCCTATAGAAACTTACATCATCCTTTCATATTTTGTACGACAACGTGACACATTCGGACACAAACATAAGAATAGTAATAGAAAAATGTTTCTCATAAATCTGTATAGTTTATAATAATACTCTGAAAGCTATCACTAAGCTAAAAAAAAGTATTTCTTTATGAACACTTCCAAATGCAAATCGCCTGATTCCCGCCGAAGTACATGTAGCAAATTGTGGTACACTCGTATGTGATCTCGAAGCCGTAGCTCTCACCGACGACCACGTGGAACGCGGGCCCGAACTTCTTGTCCATGGATTCCTTCACCATGCGGGCGGCAAGCTCGTTATTCTGCGAAAACTTCTCGCACGCCGTCACCGACAGCTCCATCGCCTCTATTCGCATTTCTTCTGACATGTCCGAGTGCTGTAAGTATTTAACGTAATAAATAAATAAATATCTTCACGCAATTCCCAATACAGGGGTTGACAGAGGTCTAGTCTAGACAATTAAGTCCCTTTGACCTACCTTCCACCGAAGATAATTTCGGGACAACGTGACAGGTGGTGAGCCCGACGCCGTCTCTATGTATAAGTTTTTGAAAAACCCATTGGTACGAGCCTGCCACCTGGGGATCGAACTTGGGTCTCTCGACTCGAAATTCCGACCGCCCAACCACTCGGCAATTATGACTTCAAAATTATTTTACGTTTTATTTTATTTTACGTGTTAAATTACATTACGTTTAAACGATATGTAATTATTGTTTGATTAGACATGTCTTTAATGGTCTTTGATATTAGATATGGCCCGATAGCCTTGTTGATAGCCTTCGAAAGCCAGCCTACCGCCAAGACGGCGATAGACTTGTCTCGTTTTCTCAAAAAAGCTTTAGTGAAAATAGGTCGAAACGACTTTATTGCCTAAACCTCTGTTTACTTCAGTATTTGGAATATGCGTGAAGATATTTATTTCTTATTTATATAATATAAGATAAATAAGGCATGATGCATAAGTCTGGCCAAGCCAACAAAATAGACGCATTATAAGCGCAAAATACACGTATTGAATTTGAAAATCGTACCATATTTCATGTGAATGTTAAATAAATATTTGTTATGTACGAGTATTTTAAAGATTGTGACTACGACCTCGATGAAACGAAAACGCGACTCTTAAACAAGATAAACACATACTCAAACTCATACACATCTCCAGAATTTCGACTACGAGAGTATGTATAACATAGTATAACATCGAGGATACAAACTTTCTGAAGCTCTCAATCTGTGTAAAACTGAAGTTTCTTGATTAATGCTGCGATTCCATAAATGATAAAAGGTATGGTAGATTCTATCTTTCTTTTTAGTAACGATATACGTTACGTATATCGTTACTAAAAAGAAAGATAGAATCTTAGGCTTGGCCCTATATTTCATTTAAATAATTACGGCACGCCGTTTGATGGGATACACTTCAGACTGTGGCTCCAAATCTATACATATAAATTAAATTGGGTGTCTGGTTGTAATATTGAAATAACAGTTTTTTACTACATGTATATACGGTCCAATATAGCTCGTCCGCAGCTCTTCTATTTTGCGGATAGGTATCACATCATCTTTTGTAGATCGCGTACATTGTGGCAGGCTAATAATAGTGTTCCGCAAAGCACCTACTTTGAGATCTCCGTGTTGTTCTGTGTTCGAATCCTGGGCAGTACGTGGACGAGAATTTGACTTAAGTGGTGCCTCAAAAATTATAGTATATTAATAAATTTTAGATATGCGTAGTTGCGACGGACGTTATAGTATGTCAGTTTGTAGATTTTATAAGAGCGTTTCATATTGTTCTACATGTTGATAGATGAGATAAAAGTATGTACAGCCAGTTGACATATTAGAATTCTAACATAGTTGAGGCTGTGTGCACTTATAATTCTGTATAGTTTATAATAATACTCTGAAAGCTATCACTAAGCTAAAAAAAGTATTTCTTTATGAACACTTCCAAATGCAAATCGCCTCATTCCCGCCGAAGTACATGTAGCAAATTGTGGTACACTCGTATGTGATCTCGAAGCCGTAGCTCTCACCGACGACCACGTGGAACGCGGGCCCGAACTTCTTGTCCATGGATTCCTTCACCATGCGGGCGGCAAGCTCGTTATTCTGCGAAAACTTCTCGCACGCCGTCACCGACAGCTCCATCGCCTCTATTCTCATTTCTTCTGACATGTCCGAGTGCTGTAAGTATTAAACGTAATAAATAAATAAATATCTTCACGCAATTCCCAATACAGGGGTTGACAGAGGTCTAGTCTAGACAATTAAGTCCCTTTGACCCACCTTCCACCGAAGGTATTTTCGGGACAACGTGACAGGTGGTGAGCCCGACGCCGTCTCTGTATAAGCCAACGACATAATTCGTACATAAGTTTTTGAAAAACCCATTGGTACGAGCCTGCCACCTGGGGATCGAACTTGGGTCTCGACTCGAAATTCCGACCGCCCAACCACTGGCAATTATGACTTCAAAATTATTTTACGTTTTATTTTATTTTACGTGTTAAATTACATTACGTTTAAACGATATGTAATTATTGTTTGATTAGACATGTCTTTAATGGTCTTTAATATTAGATATGACCCGATAGCCTTGTTGATAGCCTTCGAAAGCCGGCCTACCGCCAAGACGGCGATAGACTTGTCTCGTTTTCTCAAAAAGCTTTAGTGAAAAATAGGTCGAAACGACTTTATTGCCTAAACCTCTGTTTACTTCAGTATTTGGAATATGCGTGAAGATATTTATTTCTTATTTATATAATATAAGATAAATAAGGCATGATGCATAAGTCTGGCCAAGTCAACAAAATAGACGCATTATAAGCGCAAAATACACGTATTGAATTTGAAAAATCGTACCATATTTCATGTGAATGTTAAATAAATATTTGTTATGTACGAGTATTTTAAAGATTGTGACTACGACCTCGATGAAACGAAAACGCGACTCTTAAACAAGATAAACACATACTCAAACTCATACACATCTCCAGAATTTCGACTACGAGAGTATGTATAACATAGTATAACATCGAGGTTACAAACTTTCTGAAGCTCTCAATCTGTGTAAAACTGAAGTTTCTTGATTAATGCTGCGATTCCATAAATGATAAAGGTATGGTAGATTCTATCTTTCTTTTTAGTAACGATATACGTTACGTATATCGTTACTAAAAGAAAGATAGAATCTTAAACAACCCTATATTTCATTTAAATAATTACGGCACGCCGTTTGATGGGATACACTTCAGACTGTGGCTCCAAATCTATACATATAAATTAAATTGGGTGTCTGGTTGTAATATTGAAATAACAGTTTTTTACTACATGTATATACGGTCCAATATAGCTCGTCCGCAGCTCTTCTATTTTTGCGGATAGGTATCACATCATCTTTTGTAGATCGCGTACATTGTGGCAGGCTAATAATAGTGTTCCGCAAAGCACCTACTTTGGAGATCTCCGTGTTGTTCTGTGTTCGAATCCTGGGCAGTACGTGGACGAGGAATTTGACTTAAGTGGTGCCTCAAAAATTATAGTATATTAATAAATTTTTAGATATGCGTAGTTGCGACGGACGTTATAGTATGTCAGTTTGTAGATTTTATAAGAGCGTTTCATATTGTTCTACATGTTGATAGATGAGATAAAAGTATGTACAGCCAGTTGACATATTGTGAATTCTAACATAGTTGAGGCTGTGTGCACTTATAATTCTGTATACACGATTCTCCATATTTAAAACAGAATAATATAAAGATGATTTAAATAACTTAATTATAAAGATATGATTAAAAATAAAGCTTATTCTTTTATTCATCCAGTAGCCTTAATACGTATACTGTCATATTTCATGCCTTAGAAGTTTTATACAATTTCCATTCGGATTTTAGTAGAATAAGTTGTAATGTGTTGAAAGTATTAAGCAGGATATCCCTGTAATTTCGAACAAAGTTTTTTTTGAAAACTCGATTATAATTTTTTATTAATTTCATTTATTTATTTTTTGAATATCCTCAGGCAAATAATCACATTGGCTTACCAAGACTGGGTACGATCCCATAAATTTTTTTTAATTGCATATTGCCAGCATTCTTCTGATAAAGATCTGAAAAAAATCACTTTGGTGATTGGATACCAATTAATTTGGCACATTTACATGAGGCCCAAGTCAACATCTGGTGCACTGTCACAAGCACGAGACCACTGTCGGACAGGACAGGATATTGATCACATAAGGAAGGGGTTGCAATAACTGCCACACTGGGCGCGCGGATCGGAGATCGCTGTGCCAGATATCTAGACGCTGTTGCCCATCTTAGAAGCTGTTGCCCATAACTGGTCTGCTGTACTTTGGTCTGGTATTTTTCTAGATTTTTATTTTTATTTTATGCCGCGATCTGTCGGTCTTTACTATTTTCAAGGCTTTTCCCTTAGTCGCCTCTTACCACACTTGCGGTAGGGAAGGTGTTGCTATTTCGGAACCAATTACGGTGTTGTAATTGGTTACTCGTCGCTTTTTTTATTGGTTTAGTGTACTGGCTACTGTTATTCACGGGCAGCGATAGCCGAGTGGTTGGGTGGTCGGAATTTGGAGTCAAGAGACCCGAGTTCGATCCCCAGGTGGTAGGCCCGTATCGATAGGTTTTTCAAAAAAACTTATGTACGAATTATATCGTTGGCTTGGACATGAAGACGGCGACTGGCTCACCACCTGTCCCTGTCGTCCCGAAAATATCTTCGGAAGAAGGTGGGTCAAAGGGACTTAATTGTCTAGACTAGACCTCTGTCTACCCCTACTATTGGTAATTGTGTGAAGATATTTTATTCATTTATTTCTATTGGAGTTGTAGCTGCCAGCGAGTTGTTCATCAGCAGTACAAGTAATGTAAATCATGTCCTTCGTATGAGCCGATAGGTTCAACCTATCGGCTAAAACGAAGCCATTGAAATGTATCCGCCATACGTTTCTTCAGATGGAAGTGTTTTTAAAGTGGCCCGGCAAACGCTACGAATTTATTTCTCGCACTTACTCAGGGCATCTCATAAAACAATCTTACTATTAAATATAAATTTATTAGGCACATAAAATCTTTATTTACTCACAATTTCCAAAAACAAACTGAGTAATTATTATTATTAGGTACTATGTAAATTAATTATTATATTTAGGTACTAAGTTATATTCAAAGTAAAACTTACTTTTATTTTCGCGAATTGTTTTAAGCAGGTTACAAATATTTATTCTTTTATACAAATTTAGCCAATTATTATGAAACAAGCCTTGAAAACAGAATACAAAATACTAAACAATGCAATTTTCGAACGGCAGCAGACAATTGAGTTTTTCTGTAAGGCTACGCGTGACATTTGTAGTAATTTAACATTGTGAAGATAATTTGCTTGTAACATGTATCCACATAATGGTTTGTCTTATTAGTTTCAACAATGTAGTGTGGTGTGTATTTTGTATATATCTAAGTATTTAATTTAAAAAGTAAACTAAATAACGAAAATATTTATACACACATATATTGCTCTGTTCTTTTCATGGAGTTTTAGAACACTACACGAGACTGAAAAGGTGCTTCTTGTTTACACCTTCTTACCCGCAGTACAGGCGCTGTTGCACTTAGTAGTAAGCTCTGAGATATTTTAACTTCGATCTAGGGGTAATAAGGCTTTAGTTACCTTGCTAGTTACCTTCTAGTTCTACTTCTACCTCTTCATCAAGATAGAAATGGCAAGCAAACGAGATAATGTTTCACCAAGAGTTATGAAGAGTTACTCATATAGACGCTCATGTAATGTATGCCCTTACGGAAGAAATCGGGTAGAGAGGGGGGTGATCGGGAAGAGAGGGTGAAAAATGAAATGAAATGAAAACTTCGACTTCGACTGTGGCATTTGCGACTCTGTCGAGCGTTCTTTTTTACACTGCAGCGAAGGCGCCAATTGACACTACCACATTCTTCTATCTATGCTCTATTCATTGTTTGGTAATTTTTTGTAGAGTAGCCGTAGGCTTATATTACTTCACGGTAATGGTTGGTTATCCGTTTCGTTCGATGAGTTAATAACCAAGAGTAAATTTTAATAATTATATATTTTGAATAATTTTATCTTATGAGATACCAAGTTATAAACTGCCTTCCTGGGTAAAACTTTCTATTGATCTCTTCGTACTCATTTTTGGATACCTATGTAATTGTTTAAATTATTCTTGGTTAAAATCGCTTTTTTTCACCGTTTACTTCTGCAAGACTTAAACATGAATTAGTCACAACACATTGTGATTTAATTTAAAAAATAAATATCGACATATTTTAATACCGATTTGCACTTATAAAATTGATTAAACTTTATAAGACCCGGACGGAATATACCTGCTATATAATATTTATTTGACATCACCCAACAAACTCTAAATTATTTACAGTTTTGATGGAGAATTGAGAGAAAGATGTAATTGAAAATATAGTATCATATCAAGAATATTTATTATTAATCAAATAGTTAAAAACGGCTAAACTCACGTTATGATAATCGGTGTAGGTACGGACTAGTTTCGGACCTATCCGAGGTCCTTCATCGGGGTGAGTAGAATGAGCTCGCGTCCCGCCTCGCACTGCATTAGTATAACGTGAGTTTAGCTGTTTTAACTATTTGATTAATAATGTCTCACAAAAGTTTTAATCATTTAATATTTATTATATTGCTACCATATATGTTCTATTCGTATTTTATGTTATGTATATTATTATGGCAGAAAGAAATTCAAACAAAGAAATCTTCTTTGTCTGGATTCTTCTGCTAAACATAGTTTAGTCTCCTTATAGTGACTAACTGACTGGTATAAATATGTTTAGAAAATGTAATGGCCGCATACAGCATTAAAAATTAACAATTAACGCTTGACGTTTTTTTGAAAAGCTGTGCAAATGAAATCATACATAGCTCACTCGCACAAAAAATATAATTAACCAATCGGCTGTTACTACTGTCGGCTAATACCAGTAGGTAAATTGCAACCGATTGGTTAAAATCTTATAAAATTAATTAATTAAGCTCGATGTTTGTTACAATTATGGGCAAATGCCAAAAGTATTAAGACAGCTGCCTTACTATTTATATAGGTGATGACATTTTAATTGCAATGAACTATGTTACTGCGAATTCATTTCACACGAGGTGTATAATAAGTATAATATAATGCGTTCTATTTTCCTGTAACATTGTTAGGTACCTACTTCCTATAGAAACTTACATCATCCTTTCATATTTTGTACGACAACGTGACACATTCGGACACAAACATAAGAATAGTAATAGAAAAATGTTTCTCATAAATCTGTATAGTTTATAATAATACTCTGAAAGCTATCACTAAGCTAAAAAGTATTTCTTTATGAACACTTCCAAATGCAAATCGCCTGATTCCCGCCGAAGTACATGTAGCAAATTGTGGTACACTCGTATGTGATCTCGAAGCCGTAGCTCACCGACGACCACGTGGAACGCGGGCCCGAACTTCTTGTCCATGGATTCCTTCACCATGCGGGCGGCAAGCTCGTTATTCTGCGAAAACTTCTCGCACTCCGTCACCGACAGCTCCATCGCCTCTATTCGCATTTCTTCTGACATGTCCGAGTGCTGTAAGTATTAAACGTAATAAATAAATAAATATCTTCACGCAATTCCCAATACAGGGGTTGACAGAGGTCTAGTCTAGACAATTAAGTCCCTTTGACCCACCTTCCACCGAAGATATTTTCGGGACAACGTGACAGGTGGTGAGCCCGACGCCGTCTCTATGTATAAGCCAACGACATAATTCGTACATAAGTTTTGAAAAACCCATTGGTACGAGCCTGCCACCTGGGGATCGAACTTGGGTCTCACGACTCGAAATTCCGACCGCCCAACCACTCGGCAATTATGACTTCAAAATTATTTTACGTTTTATTTTATTTTACGTGTTAAATTACATTACGTTTAAACGATATGTAATTATTGATTGATTAGACATGTCTTTAATGGTCTTTAATATTAGATATGACCCGATAGCCTTGTTGATAGCCTTCGAAAGCCAGCCTACCGCCAAGACGGCGATAGACTTGTCGTTTTCTCAAAAAGCTTTAGTGAAAAATAGGTCGAAACGACTTTATTGCCTAAACCTCTGTTTACTTCAGTATTTGGAATATGCGTGAAGATATTTATTTCTTATTTATATAATATAAGATAAATAAGGCATGATGCATAAGTCTGGCCAAGCCAACAAAATAGACGCATTATAAGCGCAAAATACACGTATTGAATTTGAAAATCGTACCATATTTCATGTGAATGTTAAATAAATATTTGTTATGTACGAGTATTTTAAAGATTGTGACTACGACCTCGATGAAACGAAAACGCGACTCTTAAACAAGATAAACACATACTCAAACTCATACACATCTCCAGAATTTCGACTACGAGAGTATGTATAACATAGTATAACATCGAGGTTACAAACTTTCTGAAGCTCTCAATCTGTGTAAAACTGAAGTTTCTTGATTAATGCTGCGATTCCATAAATGATAAAAGGTATGGTAGATTCTATCTTTCTTTTTAGTAACGATATACGTTACGTATATCGTTACTAAAAGAAAGATAGAATCTTAAACAACCCTATATTTCATTTAAATAATTACGGCACGCCGTTTGATGGGATACACTTCAGACTGTGGCTCCAAATCTATACATATAAATTAAATTGGAGTGTCTGGTTGTAATATTGAAATAACAGTTTTTACTACATGTATATACGGTCCAATATAGCTCGTCCGCAGCTCTTCTATTTTTGCGGATAGGTATCACATCATCTTTTGTAGATCGCGTACATTGTGGCAGGCTAATAATAGTGTTCCGCAAAGCACCTACTTTGGAGATCTCCGTGTTGTTCTGTGTTCGAATCCTGGGCAGTACGTGGACGAGGAATTTGACTTAAGTGGTGCCTCAAAAATTATAGTATATTAATAAATTTTTAGATGTGCGTAGTTGCGACGGACGTTATAGTATGTCAGTTTGTAGATTTTATAAGAGCGTTTCATATTGTTCTATATGTTGATAGATGAGATAAAAGTATGTACAGCCAGTTGACATATTGTGAATTCTAACATAGTTGAGGCTGTGTGCACTAATAATTCTGTATACACGATTCTCCATATTTAAAACAGAATAATATAAAGATGATTTAAATAACTTAATTATAAAGATATGATTAAAAATAAAGCTTATTCTTGTATTCATCCAGTAGCCTTAATATGTATACTGTCATATTTCATGCCTTAGAAGTTTTATGTACATATTATTTATGCAGAAATAACTGATTGTTCAATTTTATTTTAAATATTGGTACAAACTATCAATTTGTAGTTACTTTTGCAGCAAACGCTCCTCGAGATTTTGTACGCAATGTATTAGAAAATATAATAATTCGTGATCATGAAATAAATAAATAAATATCTTCACGCAATTCCCAATACAGGGGTAGACAGAGGTCAAGTCTAGACAATTAAGTCCCTTTGACCCACCTTCCACCGAAGATATTTTCGGGACAACGTGACAGGTGGTGAGCCGACGCCGTCTCTATGTATAAGCCAACGACATAATTCGTACATAAGTTTTTGAAAACTCGATTATAATTTTTATTAATTTCATCCTCAAACTGTCGTTTTATCTATTTTTGAAGATCCTCAGACAAATAATCACATTGGCTTATCAAGACTGGGTTCGATCCCACAATTTTTTTTAATTGCATGGTGCCAGCATTCTTCTGATAAAGATCTGAAAAAAATCACTTTGGTGATTGGATACCAATTAATTTGGCACATTTACATGAGGCCCAAGTCAACATCTGGTGCACTGTCACAAGCACGAGACCACTGTCGGACAGGACAGGATATTGATCACATAAGGAAGGGGTTGCAATAACTGCCACACTGGGCGCGCGGATCGGAGATCGCTGTGCCAGATATCTAGACGCTGTTGCCCATCTTAGAAGCTGTTGCCCATAACTGGTCTGCTGTACTTTGGTCTGGTATTTTTCTAGATTTTATTTTATTTTACGTGTTAAATTACATTACGTTTAAACGATATGTAATTATTGTTTGATTAGACATGTCTTTAATGGTCTTTAATATTAGATATGACCCGATAGCCTTGTTGATAGCCTTCGAAAGCCAGCCTACCGCCAAGACGGCGATAGACTTGTCTCGTTTTCTCAAAAAGCTTTAGTGAAAAATAGGTCGAAACGACTTTATTGCCTAAACCTCTGTTTACTTCAGTATTTGGAATATGCGTGAAGATATTTATTTCTTATTTATATAATATAAGATAAATAAGGCATGATGCATAAGTCTGGCCAAGCCAACAAAATAGACGCATTATAAGCGCAAAATACACGTATTGAATTTGAAAAATCGTACCATATTTCATGTGAATGTTAAATAAATATTTGTTATGTACGAGTATTTTAAAGATTGTGACTACGACCTCGATGAAACGAAAACGCGACTCTTAAACAAGATAAACACATACTCAAACTCATACACATCTCCAGAATTTCGACTACGAGAGTATGTATAACATAGTATAACATCGAGGTTACAAACTTTCTGAAGCTCTCAATCTGTGTAAAACTGAAGTTTCTTGATTAATGCTGCGATTCCATAAATGATAAAAGGTATGGTAGATTCTATCTTTCTTTCTAATCTTAGGCTTGGCCCTATATTTCATTTAAATAATTACGGCACGCCGTTTGATGGGATACACTTCAGACTGTGGCTCCAAATCTATACATATAAATTAAATTGGAGTGTCTGGTTGTAATATTGAAATAACAGTTTTTTTACTACATGTATATACGGTCCAATATAGCTCGTCCGCAGCTCTTCTATTGTTGCGGATAGGTATCACATCATCTTTTGTAGATCGCGTACATTGTGGCAGGCTAATAATAGTGTTCCGCAAAGCACCTACTTTGGAGATCTCCGTGTTGTTCTGTGTTCGAATCCTGGGCAGTACGTGGACGAGGAATTTGACTTAAGTGGTGCCTCAAAATTATAGTATATTAATAAATTTTTTAATTGCATGGTGCCAGCATTCTTCTGATAAAGATCTGAAAAAAATCACTTGGGTGATTGGATACCAATTAATTTGGCACATTTACATGAGGCCCAAGTCAACATCTGGTGCACTGTCACAAGCACGAGACCACTGTCGGACAGGACAGGATATTGATCACATAAGGAAGGGGTTGCAATAACTGCCACACTGGGCGCGCGGATCGGAGATCGCTGTGCCAGATATCTAGACGCTGTTGCCTATCTTAGAAGCTGTTGCCCATAACCGGTCTGCTGTACTTTGGTCTGGTATTTTTCTAGATTTTTATTTTTTTTTATGCCGCGATCTGTCGGTCTTTACTATTTTCAAGGCTTTTCCCTTAGTCGCCTCTTACCACACTTCCGGTAGGGAAGGTGTTGCTATTTCGGAACTAATTACGGAGTTACAATTGGTTACTCGTCGCTTTTTTATTGGTTTAGTGTACTAGCTACTGTTATTCAAGGGCAGCGATAGCCGGTGGTTGGGTGGTCGGAATTTGGAGTCAAGAGACCCGAGTTCGATCCCACAATATTTTTTAATTGCATGGTGCCAGCATTCTTCTGATAAAGATCTGAAAAAAATCACTTTGGTGATTGGATACCAATTAATTTGGCACATTTACATGAGGCCCAAGTCAACATCTGGTGCACTGTCACAAGCACGAGACCACTGTCGGACAGGACAGGATATTGATCACATAAGGAAGGGGTTGCAATAACTGCCACACTAGGCGCGCGGATCGGAGATCGCTGTGCCAGATATCTAGACGCTGTTGCCTATCTTAGAAGCTGTTGCCCATAACCGGTCTGCTGTACTTTGGTCTGGTATTTTTCTAGATTTTTATTTATATTTTACGCCGCGATCTGTCGGTCTTTACTATTTTCAAGGCCTTTTCCTTAGTCGCCTCTTACCACACTTCCGGTAGGGAAGGTGTTGCTATTTCGGAACCAATTACGGAGTTACAATTGGTTACTCGTCGCTTTTTTATTGGTTTAGTGTACTAGCTACTGTTATTCAAGGGCAGCGATAGCCGAGTGGTTGGGTGGTCGGAATTTGGAGTCAAGAGACCCGAGTTCGATCCCCAGGTGGTATGCCCGTACCGATAGGTTTTCAAAAACTTATGTACGAATATATAATTCGTCCGTCCCTGTCGTCCCGGAAATATCTTCGGAGGAAGGTGGGTCAAAGGGACTTAATTGTCTAGACTAGACCTCTGTCTACCCCTACTATTGGTAATTGTGTGAAGATATTTTATTCATTATTTCTATTGGAGTTGTAGCTGCCTGCAGGTTGTTTCATCAGCAGTACAAGTAATGTAAATCATGTCCTTCGTATGAGCCGATAGGTTCAACCTATCGGCTAAAACGAAGCCATTGAAATGTATCCGCCATACGTTTCTTCAGATGGAAGTGTTTTTAAAGTGGCCCGGCAAACGCTACGAATTTATTTCTCGCACTTACTCAGGGCATCTCATAAAACAATCTTACAATTAAATATAAATTTATTAGGCACATAAAATCTTTATTTACTCACAATTTCCAAAAACAAACTGAGTAATTATTATTATTAGGTACTATGTAAATTAATTATTATATTTAGGTTCTAAGTTATATTCAAAGTAAAACTTACTTTTATTTTTCATGAATTGTTTTAAGCAGGTTACAAATATTTATTCTTTTATACAAATATAGCCAATCATTATGAAACAAGCCTTGAAAACAGAATACAAAATACTAAACAATGCAATTTTCGAATGGCAGCAGACAATTGAGTTTTTCTGTAAGGCTACGCGTGACATTTGTAGTAATTTAACATTGTGAAGATAATTTGCTTGTAACATGTATCCACATAGTGGTTTGTCTTATTAGTTTCAACAATGTAGTGTGGTGTGTATTTTGTATATATCTAAGTATTTAATTTAAAAAGTAAACTAAATAACGAAAATATTTATACACATATATTGCTCTGTTCTTTTCATGGAGTTTAGAACACTACACTAGACTGTAAAGGTGCTCCTTGTTTACACCTTCTTACCCGCAGTACAGGCGCTGTTGCACTTAGTAGTAAGCTCTGAGATATTTTAACTTCGATCTAGGGGTAATAAGGCTTTAGTTACCTTGCTAGTTACCTTCTAGTTCTACTTCTACCTCTTCATCAAGATAGAAATGGCAAGCAAACGAGATAATGTTTCACCAAGAGTTATGAAGAGTTACTCATATAGACGCTCATGTAATGTATGCCCTTACGGAAGAAATCGGGTAGAGAGGGGTGATCGGGAAGAGAGGGTGAAAATGAAATGAAATGAAATGAAATGAAATGAAATGAAATGAAATGAAATGAAATGAAATGAAATGAAAACTTCGACTTCGACTGTGGCATTTGCGACTCTGTCGAGCGTTCTTTTTACACTGCAGCGAAGGCGCCAATTGACACTACCACATTCTTCTATCTATGCTCTATTCATTGTTTGGTAATTTTTGTAGAGTAGCCATAGGCTTATATTACTTCACGGTAATGGTTGGTTATCCGTTTCGTTCGATGAGTTAATAACCAAGAGTAAATTTTAATAATTATATATTTTGAATAATTTTATCTTATGAGATACCAAGTTATAAACTGCCTTCCTGGGTAAAACTTTCTATTGATCTCTTCGTACTCATTTTGGATACCTATGTAATTGTTTAAATTATTCTTGGTTAAAATCGCTTTTTCACCGTTTACTTCTGCAAGACTTAAACATGAATTAGTAACAAACATATTGTGATTTAATTTAAAAAGTAAACTAAATAACGAAAATATTTATACACACATATATTGCTCTGTTCTTATCATGGGTTTTAGAACACTACACTAGACTGTAAAGGTGCTCCTTGTTTACACCTTCTTACCCGCAGTACAGGCGCTGTTGCACTTAGTAGTAAGCTCTGAGATATTTTAACTTCGATCTAAGGGTAATAAGGCTTTAGTTACCTTGCTAGTTACCTTGCTAGTTACCTTTCTAGTTACCTTCTAGTTCTACTTCTACCTCTTCATCAAGATAGAAATGGCAAGCAAACGAGATAATGTTTCACCAAGAGTTATGAAGAGTTACTCATATAGACGCTCATGTAATGTATGCCCTTACGGGAGAAATCGGGTAGAGAGGGGGGTGATCGGGAAGAGAGGGTGAAAAATGAAATGAAATGAAAACTTCGACTTCGACTGTGGCATTTGCGACTCTGTCGAGCGTTCTTTTTTACACTGCAGCGAAGGCGCCAATTGACACTACCACATTCTTCTATCTATGCTCTATTCATTGTTTGGTAATTTTTTGTAGAGTAGCCGTAGGCTTATATTACTTCACGGTAATGGTTGGTTATCCGTTTCGTTCGATGAGTAAATAACCAAGAGTAAATTTTAATAATTATATATTTTGAATAATTTTATCTTATGAGATACCAAGTTATAAACTGCCTTCCTGGGTAAAACTTTCTATTGATCTTTTCGTACTCATTTTTGGATACCTATGTAATTGTTTAAATTATTCTTGGTTAAAATCGCTTTTTTTCACCGTTTACATCTGTAAGACTTAAACATGAATTAGCAACAAACATGTTGTGATTTAATTTAAAAAATAAATGTCGACATATTTTAACACCGAATTGCACTTGTAAAATTGATTAAACTTTATAAGACCCGGACGGAATATACCTGCTATATAATATTTATTTGACATCACCCAACAAACTAAATTATTTACAGTTTTGGTGGAGAATTGAGAGAAAGATGTAATTGAAAATAAAGTATAATATCAAGAATATTTATTTTTAATCAAATAGTTAAAAACGGCTAAACTCACGTTATGATAATCGGTGTAGGTACGGACTAGTTTCGGACCTATCCGAGGTCCTTCATCGGGGTGAGTAGAATGAGCTCGCGTCCCGCCTCGCACTGCATTAGTATAACGTGAGTTTAGCCGTTTTTAACTATTTGATTAATAATGTCTCACAAAAGTTTTAATCATTTAATATTTATTATATTGCTACCATATATGTTCTATTCGTATTTTATGTTATGTATATTATTATGGCAGAAAGAAATTCAAACAAAGAAATTTTCTTTGTCTGGATTCTTCTGCTATACATAGTTTAGTCTCCTTATAGTGACTAACTGACTGGTATAAATATGTTTAGAAAATGTAATGGCCGCATACAGCATTAAAATTAACAATTAACGATTGACGTTTTTTTGAAAAGCTGTGCAAATAAAACATACATAGCTCACTCGCACAAAAAATATAATTAACCAATCGGCTGTTACTACTGTCGGCTAATACCAGTAGGTAAATTGCAGCCGATTGGTTAAAATCTTATAAAATTAATTAATTAAGCTCGATGTTTGTTACAATTATGGGCAAATGCCAAAAGTATGAAGACAGCTGCCTTACTATTTATATAGGTGATGACATTTTAATTGCAATGAACTATGTTACTGCGAATTCATTTCACACGAGGTGTATAATAAGTATAATATAATGCGTTCTATTTTCCTGTAACATTGTTAGGTACCTAATTCCTATAGAAACTTACATCATCCTTTCATATTTTGTACGACAACGTGACACATTCGGACACAAACATAAGAATAGTAATAGAAAAATGTTTCTCATAAATCTGTATAGTTTATAATAATACTCTGAAAGCTATCACTAAGCTAAAAAAAAGTATTTCTTTATGAACACTTCCAAATGCAAATCGCCTGATTCCCGCCGAAGTACATGTAGCAAATTGTGGTACACTCGTATGTGATCTCGAAGCCGTAGCTCTCACCGACGACCACGTGGAACGCGGGCCCGAACTTCTTGTCCATGGATTCCTTCACCATGCGGGCGGCAAGCTCGTTATTCTGCGAAAACTTCTCGCACTCCGTCACCGACAGCTCCATCGCCTCTATTCGCATTTCTTCTGACATGTCCGAGTGCTGTAAGTATTAAACGTAATAAATAAATAAATATCTTCACGCAATTCCCAATACAGGGGTTGACAGAGGTCTAGTCTAGACAATTAAGTCCCATTGACCCACCTTCCACCGAAGATATTTTCGGGACAACGTGACAGGTGGTGAGCCCGACGCCGTCTTTATGTACAAGCCAACAACATAATAATTACATAAGTTTTTGAAAAACCCATTGATACGAGCCTGACACCTGGGGATCGAACTTGGGTCTCTCGACTCGAAATTCCGACCGCCCAACCACTCGGCTATCATGACTTCAAAATTATTTTACGTGTTAACTTACATTACGTTTAAACGATATGTAATTATTGTTTGATTAGACGTGTCTTTAATGGTCTTTAATATTAGATATGACCCGATAGCCTTGATAGCCTTCGAAAGCCAGCCTACCGCCAAGACGGCGATAGACTTGTCTCGTTTTCTCAAAAAAGCTTTAGTGAAAAATAGGTCGAAACGACTTTATTGCCTAAACCTCTGTTTACTTAAGTATTAGGAATATGCGTGAAGATATTTATTTCTTATTTATATAATATAAGATAAATAAGGCATGATGCATAAGTCTGGCCAAGCCAACAAAATAGACGCATTATAAGCGCAAAATACACGTATTGAATTTGAAAAATCGTACCATATTTCATGTGAATGTTAAATAAATATTTGTTATGTACGAGTATTTTAAAGATTGTGACTACGACCTCGATGAAACGAAAACGCGACTCTTAAACAAGATAAACACATACTCAAACTCATACACATCTCCAGAATTTCGACTACGAGAGTATGTATAACATAGTATAACATCGAGGTTACAAACTTTCTGAAGCTCTCAATCTGTGTAAAACTGAAGTTTCTTGATTAATGCTGCGATTCCATAAATGATAAAAGGTATGGTAGATTCTATCTTTCTTTTTAGTAACGATATACGTAACGAAAGATAGAATCTTAGGCTTGGCCCTATATTTCATTTAAATAATTACGGCACGCCGTTTAATGGGATACACTTCAGACTGTGGCTCCAAATCTATACATATAAATTAAATTGGAGTGTCTGGTTGTAATATTGAAATAATAGTTTTTTTACTACATGTATATACGGTCCAATATAGCTCGTCCGCAGCTCTTCTATTTTGCGGATAGGTATCACATCATCTTTGTAGATCGCGTACATTGTGGCAGGCTAATAATAGTGTTCCGCAAAGCACCTACTTTGGAGATCTCCGTGTTGTTCTGTGTTCGAATCCTGGGCAGTACGTGGACGAGGAATTTGACTTAAGTGGTGCCTCAAAATTATAGTATATTAATAAATTTTTAGATATGCGTAGTTGCGACGGACGTTATAGTATGTCAGTTTGTAGATTTTATAAGAGCGTTTCATATTGTTCTACATGTTGATAGATGAGATAAAAGTATGTACAGCCAGTTGACATATTGTGAATTCTAACATAGTTGAGGCTGTGTGCACTTATAATTCTGTATACACGATTCTCCATATTTAAAACAGAATAATATAAAGATGATTTAAATAACTTAATTATAAAGATATGATTAAAAATAAAGCTTATTCTTTTATTCATCCAGTAGCCTTAATACGTATACTGTCATATTTCATGCCTTAGAAGTTTTATGTACATATTTGTATGAAATAACTGATTGTTCAATTTTATTTTAAATATTGGTACAAACTATCAATTTGTAGTTACTTTTGCAGCAAACGCTCCTTGAGATTTTGTACGCAATGTAGAAAATATAATAATTCGTGATCATGAAATAAAAATATATTAAAATAAATGTATGTGATGGTTCAGACTAACCGATCGAAAGCGCATCGCATAAGAGCTGAACTAAGAACCCTAGATGCTTTATAATTTCATTGAATTTATATATAAATAGTTTTTATAAATGTATGAGTTCAGTCGTTGGGTCGACATGTTTATATGATCACTATAACGTGCCAATGTTTATTTAAAAGAGATGTACCTAAGGTTCAAGTATAATTGGTGGCAAAAGCAATTTGAAACCTATATTTAGTGCAGATTAATGACAGTATTTTATGCAACAAAAACATGTATTCGACCATAGACAAATTTCTAATTCAAAATTTCTGTCTGCCTTTTTTCAAGAAATTGACCTTTTGTTTCTAATCGACATCGAAACCAGTGAAACATTTCGCAGAGTAACATTATAATCTATTCACTATTTAGTTAACAAATTAAAAATATTTGATGTGAAATTATGAATGGTTGTGTTTTTGTCTTCAATCAACAATAAGTTTCTGTGAAGTGTTACTGTGAAAATTTACAAACATTTTAATATTTATACAATTTCCATTCGGATTTTAGTAGAATAAGTTGTAATGTGTTGAAAGTATTAAGCAGAATATCCCTGTAATTTCGAACAAAGTTTTTTGAAAACTCGATTATAATTTTTATTAATTTCATCCTCAAACTGTCGTTTTATTTATTTTTGAACATCCTCAGACAAATAATCACATTGGCTTACCAAGACTGGGTTCGATCCCACAAATTTTTTAATTGCATGGTGCCAGCATTCTTCTGATAAAGATCTGAAAAATCACTTTGGTGATTGGATACCAATTAATTTGGCACATTTACATGAGGCCCAAGTCAACATCTGGTGCACTGTCACAAGCACGAGACCACTGTCGGACAGGACAGGATATTGATCACATAAGGAAGGGGTTGCAATAACTGCCACACTGGGCGCGCGGATCGGAGATCGCTGTGCCAGATATCTAGACGCTGTTGCCCATCTTAGAAGCTGTTGCCCATAACTGGTCTGCTGTACTTTGGTCTGGTATTTTTCTAGATTTTTATTTTTATTTTATGCCGCGATCTGTCGGTCTTTACTATTTTCAAGGCTTTTCCCTTAGTCGCCTCTTACCACACTTGCGGTAGGGAAGGTGTTGCTATTTCGGAACCAATTACGGTGTTGTAATTGGTTACTCGTCGCTTTTTTTATTGGTTTAGTGTACTGGCTACTGTTATTCACGGGCAGCGATAGCCGAGTGGTTGGGTGGTCGGAATTTGGAGTCAAGAGACCCGAGTTCGATCCCCAGGTGGTAGGCCCGTACCGATAGGTTTTTCAAAAAAACTTATGTACGAATATATAATTCGTCCGTCCCTGTCGTCCCGGAAATATCTTCGGAGGAAGGTGGGTCAAAGGGACTTAATTGTCTAGACTAGACCTCTGTCTACCCCTACTATTGGTAAATATCTTCACACAATTGTGTGAAGATATTTTATTCATTTATTTCTATTGGAGTTGTAGCTGCCAGCGAGTTGTTCATCAGCAGTACAAGTAATGTAAATCATGTCCTTCGTATGAGCCGATAGGTTCAACCTATCGGCTAAAACGAAGCCATTGAAATGTATCCGCCATACGTTTCTTCAGATGGAAGTGTTTTTAAAGTGGCCCGGCAAACGCTACGAATTTATTTCTCGCACTTACTCAGGGCATCTCATAAAAACAATCTTACAATTAAATATAAATTTATTAGGCACATGAAATCTTTATTTACTCACAATTTCCAAAAACAAACTGAGTAATTATTATTACTAGGTACTATGTAAATTAATTATTATATTTAGGTACTAAGTTATATTCAAAGTAAAACTTACTTTTATTTTCATGAATTATTTAAGCAGGTTACAAATATTTATTCTTTTATACAAATTTAGCCAATTATTATGAAACAAGCCTTGAAAACAGAATACAAAATACTAAACAATGCAATTTTCGAACGGCAGCAGACAATTGAGTTTTTCTGTAAGGCTACGCGTGACATTTGTAGTAATTTAACATTGTGAAGATAATTTGCTTGTAACATGTATCCACATAATGGTTTTGTCTTATTAGTTTCAACAATGTAGTGTGGTGTGTATTTTGTATATATCTAAGTATTTAATTTAAAAAGTAAACTAAATAACGAAAATATTTATACACACATATATTGCTCTGTTCTTTTCATGGAGTTTTAGAACACTACACGCGACTGAAAAGGTGCTTCTTGTTTACACCTTCTTACCCGCAGTACAGGCGCTGTTGCACTTAGTAGTAAGCTCTGAGATATTTTAACTTCGATCTAGGGGTAATAAGGCTTTAGTTACCTTGCTAGTTACCTTCTAGTTACTCTACCTCTTCATAAAGATAGAAATGGCAAGCAAACGAGATAATGTTTCAATAGGAGTTATGAAGAGTTACTCATATAGACGCTCATGTAATGTATGCCATTACGGGAGAAATCGGGTAGAGAGGGGGGTGATCGGGAAGAGAGGGTGAAAATGAAATGAAATGAAATGAAATGAAATGAAAACTTCGACTTCGACTGTGGCATTTGCGACTCTGTCGAGCGTTCTTTTTTACACTGCAGCGAAGGCGCCAATTGACACTACCACATTCTTCTATCTATGCTCTATTCATTGTTTGGTAATTTTTTGTAGAGTAGCCGTGAAACTATATTACTTCACGGTAATGGTTGGTTATCCGTTTCGTTCGATGAGTAAATAACCAAGAGTAAATTTTAATAATTATATATTTTGAATAATTTTATCTTATGAGATACCAAGTTATAAACTGCCTTCCTGGGTAAAACTTTCTATACTCATTTTGGATACCTATGTAATTGTTTAAATTATTCTTGGTTAAAATCGCTTTTTTTCACCGTTTACTTCTGCAAGACTTAAACATGAATTAGTAACAAACATATTGTGATTTAATTTAAAAAGTAAACTAAATAACGAAAATATTTATACACACATATATTGCTCTGTTCTTTTCATGGAGTTTTAGAACACTACACGAGACTGAAAAGGTGCTTCTTGTTTACACCTTCTTACCCGCAGTACAGGCGCTGTTGCACTTAGTAGTAAGCTCTGAGATATTTTAACTTCGATCTAGGGGTAATAAGGCTTTAGTTACCTTGCTAGTTACCTTCTAGTTCTACTTCTACCTCTTCATCAAGATAGCAATGGCAAGCAAACGAGATAATGTTTCACCAAGAGTTATGAAGAGTTACTCATATAGACGCTCATGTAATGTATGCCCTTACGCGAGAAATCGGGTAGAGAGGGGGGTGATCGGGAAGAGAGGGTGAAAAATGAAATGAAATGAAAACTTCGACTTCGACTGTGGTATTTGCGACTCTGTCGAGCGTTCTTTTTTACACTGCATTGAAGCACCTACTTTGGAGATCTCCGAGTTGTTCTGTGTTCGAATCCTGGGCAGTACGTGGACGAGGAATTTGACTTAAGTGGTGCCTCAAAAATTATAGTATATTAATAAATTTTTAGATATGCGTAGTTGCGACGGACGTTATAGTATGTCAGTTTGTAGATTTTATAAGAGCGTTTCATATTGTTCTACATGTTGATAGATGAGATAAAAGTATGTACAGCCAGTTGACATATTGTGAATTCTAACATAGTTGAGGCTGTGTGCAATTATAATTCTGTATACACGATTCTCCATATTTAAAACAGAATAATATAAAGATGATTTAAATAACTTAATTATAAAGATATGATTAAAATAAAGCTTATTCTTGTATTCATCCAGTAGCCTTAATATGTACCTATACTGTCATATTTCATGCCTTAGAAGTTTTATGTACATATTTGTATGGGTTAATGCAGAAATAACTGATTGTTCAATTTTATTTTAAATATTGGTACAAACTATCAATTTGTAGTTACTTTTGCAGCAAACGCTCCTTGAGATTTTGTACGCAATGTATTAGAAAATATAATAATTCGTGATCATGAAATAAAAATATATTAAAATAAATGTATGTGATGGTTCAGACCTAACCGATCGAAAGCGCATCGCATAAGAGCTGAACGCAGAACCCTAGATGTACTTTTTATGATTTCATTGAATTTATATATAAATAGTTTTTATAAATGTATGAGTTCGGTCCGTTAGGTCTGACTTATGTTTTATATGATCACTATAACGTGCCAATGTTTATTTAAAAAGAGATGTACCTAAGTTAGTATAATTGGTATGGCGCAATTGCGCGAAACCTGTTTAGTGCTAGTTAATGACAGTATTTTATGCAACAAAAACATGTATTCGACCATAGACAAATTTCTAATTCAAAATTTCTGTCTACCTTTTCGAAATTACAACCTTTGTTTCTAATCGACATCGAAACCAGTGAAACATTTCGCAGAGTAACATTATAATCTATTCACTATTTAGTTAACAAATTAAAAATGTTGATGTGAAATTATGAATGGTTGTGTTTTTGTCTTCAATCAACAATAAGTTTCTGTGAAGTGTTACTGTGAAAATTTACAAACATTTTAATATTTATACAATTTCCATTCGGATTTAGTAGAATAAGTTGTAATGTGTTGAAAGTATTAAGCAGAATATCCCTGTAATTTCGAACAAAGTTTTTTTGTAAACTCGATTATAATTTTTTATTAATTTCATCCTCAAACTGTCGTTTTATTTATTTTTGAACATCCTCAGACAAATAATCACATTGGCTTACCAAGACTGGGTTCGATCCCATAAATTTTTTAATTGCATGGTGCCAGCATTCTTCTGATAAAGATCTGAAAAAATCACTTGGGTGATTGGATACCAATTAATTTGGCACATTTACATGAGGCCCAAGTCAACATCTGGTGCACTGTCACAAGCACGAGACCACTGTCGGACAGGACAGGATATTGATCACATAAGGAAGGGGTTGCAATAACTGCCACACTGGGCGCGCGGATCGGAGATCGCTGTGCCAGATATCTAGACGCTGTTGCCCATCTTAGAAGCTGTTGCCCATAACTGGTCTGCTGTACTTTGGTCTGGTATTTTTCTAGATTTTTATTTTTATTTTATGCCGCGATCTGTCGGTCTTTACTATTTTCAAGGCTTTTCCCTTAGTCGCCTCTTACCACACTTGCGGTAGGGAAGGTGTTGCTATTTCGGAACCAATTACGGTGTTGTAATTGGTTACTCGTCGCTTTTTTTATTGGTTTAGTGTACTGGCTACTGTTATTCACGGGCAGCGATAGCCGAGTGGTTGGGTGGTCGGAATTTGGAGTCAAGAGACCCGAGTTCGATCCCCAGGTGGTAGGCCCGTACCGATAGGTTTTTCAAAAAAACTTATGTACGAATATATAATTCGTCCGTCCCTGTCGTCCCGGAAATATCTTCGGAGGAAGGTGGGTCAAAGGGACTTAATTGTCTAGACTAGACCTCTGTCTACCCCTACTATTGGTAATTGTGTGAAGATATTTTATTCATTTATTTCTATTGGGTTGTAGCTGCCTGCGAGTTGTTCATCAGCAGTACAAGTAATGTAAATCATGTCCTTCGTATGAGCCGATAGGTTCAACCTATCGGCTAAAACGAAGCCATTGAAATGTATCCGCCATACGTTTCTTCAGATGGAAGTGTTTTTAAAGTGGCCCGGCAAACGCTACGAATTTATTTCTCGCACTTACTCAGGGCATCTCATAAAACAATCTTACAATTAAATATAAATTTATTAGGCACATGAAATCTTTATTTACTCACAATTTCCAAAACAAACTGAGTAATTATTATTACTAGGTACTATGTAAATTAATTATTATATTTAGGTACTAAGTTATATTCAAAGTAAAACTTACTTTTTATTTTCGCGAATTGTTTTAAGCAGGTTACAAATATTTATTCTTTTATACAAATTTAGCCAATTATTATGAAACAAGCCTTGAAAACAGAATACAAAATACTAAACAATGCAATTTTCGAACGGCAGCAGACAATTGAGTTTTTCTGTAAGGCTACGCGTGACATTTGTAGTAATTTAACATTGTGAAGATAATTTGCTTGTAACATGTATCCACATAATGGTTTGTCTTATTAGTTTCAACAATGTAGTGTGGTGTGTATTTTGTATATATCTAAGTATTTAATTTAAAAGTAAACTAAATAACGAAAATATTTATACACACATATATTGCTCTGTTCTTTTCATGGAGTTTTAGAACACTACACGAGACTGAAAAGGTGCTTCTTGTTTACACCTTCTTACCCGCAGTACAGGCGCTGTTGCACTTAGTAGTAAGCTCTGAGATATTTTAACTTCGATCTAGGGGTAATAAGGCTTTAGTTACCTTGCTAGTTACCTTTCTAGTTACCTTCTAGTTACTCTACCTCTTCATCAAGATAGAAATGGCAAGCAAACGAGATAATGTTTCACCAAGAGTTATGAAGAGTTACTCATATAGACGCTCATGTAATGTATGCCCTTACGGGAGAAATGGGGTAGAGAGGGGGGTGATCGGGAAGAGAGGGTGAAAAATGAAATGAAATGAAAACTTCGACTTCGACTGTGGTATTTGCGACTCTGTCGAGCGTTCTTTTTTACACTGCATTGAAGCACCTACTTTGGAGATCTCCGAGTTGTTCTGTGTTCGAATCCTGGGCAGTACGTGGACGAGGAATTTGACTTAAGTGGTGCCTCAAAAATTATAGTATATTAATAAATTTTTAGATATGCGTAGTTGCGACGGACGTTATAGTATGTCAGTTTGTAGATTTTATAAGAGCGTTTCATATTGTTCTACATGTTGATAGATGAGATAAAAGTATGTACAGCCAGTTGACATATTGTGAATTCTAACATAGTTGAGGCTGTGTGCACTTATAATTCTGTATACACGATTCTCCATATTTAAAACAGAATAATATAAAGATGATTTAAATAACTTAATTATAAAGATATGATTAAAAATAAAGCTATTCTTGTATTCATCCAGTAGCCTTAATATGTATACTGTCATATTTCATGCCTTAGAAGTTTATGTACATATTTGTATGGGTTATGCAGAAATAACTGATTGTTCAATTTTATTTTAAATATTGGTACAAACTATCAATTTGTAGTTACTTTTGCAGCAAACGCTCCTTGAGATTTTGTACGCAATGTATTAGAAAATATAATAATTCGTGATCATGAAATAAAAATATATTAAAATAAATGTATGTGATGGTTCAGACCTAACCGATCGAAAGCGCATCGCATAAGAGCTGAACGCAGAACCCTAGATGTACTTTTATGATTTCATTGAATTTATATATAAATAGTTTTTATAAATGTATGAGTTCGGTCCGTTAGGTCTGACTTATGTTTTATATGATCACTATAACGTGCCAATGTTTATTTAAAAAGAGATGTACCTAAGTTAGTATAATTGGTATGGCGCAATTGCGCGAAACCTGTTTAGTGCTAGTTAATGACAGTATTTTATGCAACAAAAACATGTATTCGACCATAGACAAATTTCTAATTCAAAATTTCTGTCTACCTTTTTCGAAATTACAACCTTTGTTTCTAATCGACATCGAAACCAGTGAAACATTTCGCAGAGTAACATTATAATCTATTAACTATTTAGTTAACAAATTAAAAATGTTGATGTGAAATTATGAATGGTTGTGTTTTTGTCTTCAATCAACAATAAGTTTCTGTGAAGTGTTACTGTGAAAATTTACAAACATTTTAATATTTATACAATTTCCATTCGGATTTTAGTAGAATAAGTTGTAATGTGTTGAAAGTATTAAGCAGGATATCCCTGTAATTTCGAACAAAGTTTTTTTGAAAACTCGATTATAATTTTTATTAATTTCATCCTCAAACTGTCGTTTTATTTTATTTTTGAATATCCTCAGACAAATAATCACATTGGCTTACCAAGACTGGGTTCGATCCCACAAATTTTTTAATTGCATGGTGCCAGCATTCTTCTGATAAAGATCTGAAAAAATCACTTTGGTGATTGGATACCAATTAATTTGGCACATTTACATGAGGCCCAAGTCAACATCTGGTGCACTGTCACAAGCACGAGACCACTGTCGGACAGGACAGGATATTGATCACACAGGAAGGGGTTGCACACTGCTACACTGGGCGCGCGGATCGGAGATCGCTGTGCCAGATATCGACGCTGTTGCCCATCTTAGAAGCTGTTGCCCATAACTGGTCTGCTGTACTTTGTCCGTATATTTTCTAGATTTTTATTTTTATTTATGCCGCGATCTTTCGGTCTTTACTATTTTCAAGGCTTTTCTTAGTCGCCTCACTACACTTCTGCGGTAGGAAGGTGTTGTTACTTTAAACCAATTACGGTGTTGTAATTGGTTACCTGTCGCTTTTTTATTGGTTTAGTGTACTGGCTACTGTTATTCACGGGCAGCGATAGCCGAGTGGTTGGGTGGTCGGAATTTGGAGTCACAAGAGACCCGAGTTCGATCCCCAGGTGGTAGGCCTGTACCTACAGGTAGTTTTTCAAAAACTTATGTACGAATATATAATTCGTCCGTCCCTGTCGTCCCGGAACATTCGGAGGAAGGTGGTCAAAGGGACTTAATTGTCTAGACTAGACCTCTGTCTACCCCTTACTACGTTGGTACTCAGTAAGATATTTTATTCATTTATTTTTATTGAGTTGTAGCCGTCATGAGTTGTTCATCAGCAGTACAAGCATGTAATCATGTCCGTATTATTTCTCGATAGTTCAACTTATCGGCTAAAACGAAGCCATTGAAATGTATCCGCTATACGTTTCTTCAGATGGAAGTGTTTTTAAAGTGGCCTCGGGCAAACGCTACGAATTTATTTCTCGCACTTACTCAGGGCATCTCATAAAAACAATCTTACAATTAAATATAAATTTATTAGGCACATGAAATCTTTATTTACTCACACCTAAAACAAACTGAGTAATTATTATTACTAGGTACTATGTAAATTAATTATTATATTTAGGTACTAAGTTATATTCAAAGTAAACTACTTTTATTTTCGCGAATTGTTTTAAGCAGGTTACAAATATTTATTCTTTTATACAAATTTAGCTAATTATTATGAAACAAGCCTTAGAAAACAGAATACAAAATACTAAACAATGTAACTTTCGAACGGCAGCAGACAATTGAGTTTTTCTTGCAAGGCTAAGCAATTACGTAACGAACGAAGTACAAATTATGCGTAGATTTGCGTGAATTGTTAAAGAAATAAAACAGTTAAAACATGTCAGTTTCATTTATTATAAAAATATAACACAATACAACAAATTATTAGTAAATTTTCTTAGTTCAGGAAAGGACATAGTGTTAATTAGAGTTTCAGCTCAATTTCAATATCGCATCATCGTTCGTGACTAGATCCAGGGCTCCCAATTGGACCTGGTGACGCCGAGGACGTGGGGGTCCGTGAAGTGGCGCAACCAGCTCGGATACCTGGCGAGGAACGTGCAATTATCTTAACGTTTAAATGTTTATATATCATTTTAGAATATTAATTATGTCATGGTTAGGAACTAGATATCAGTTACCTAACAAGGTGCTCTAAATATATCCTGTTATTCACATCCATTCACATCTTTAGTGAATTGTTAAAGAAATAAAACAGTTAAAACATGTCAGTTTCATTTATTATAAAAATATAACACAATACAACAAATTATTAGTAAATTTTCTTAGTTCAGGAAAGGACATAGTGTTAATTAGAGTTTCAGCTCAATTTCAATATCGCATCATCGTTCGTGACTAGATCCAGGGCTCCCAATTGGACCTGGTGACGCCGAGGACGTGGGGGTCCGTGAAGTGGCGCAACCAGCTCGGATACCTGGCGAGGAACGTGCAATTATCTTAACGTTTAAATGTTTATATATCATTTTAGAATATTAATTATGTCATGGTTAGGAACTAGATATCAGTTACCTAACAAGGTGCTCTAAATATATCCTGTTATTCACATCCATTCACATCTTTACGAGTATATTCTCTTAACCGGTGTTGGGAGCTGGCCCAAACAAAAGCCAGAGCTACTAATCCTGCAAGTGATACTGATGTCACAGAACGGGCTCTACCGATTTCTGTTGATACTATTCATTGTGTTATAGTGCTACGAACGCGGTTGGTTTGATATATACATAAAAACAACCTATGAAAGTCACCGGCATTGATTCTACAGGCTTCTCGCGATCATTTTCCAGGCGGATTGGCGATCGCTTTGTCACCAGACGCTCGCTTTTAATCTGGTATTTTTTCGAGATAGGTAGGGTGAATGGGGCTCTCCTCTGTCGCCTCTCAAAAGTTACTCACAGTAGAGGATTCGAGAAATAAAACAGTTAAAACATGTCAGTTTCATTTATTATAAAAATATAACACAATACAACAAATTATTAGTAAATTTTCTTAGTTCAGGAAAGGACATAGTGTTAATTAGAGTTTCAGCTCAATTTCAATATCGCATCATCGTTCGTGACTAGATCCAGGGCTCCCAATTGGACCTGGTGACGCCGAGGACGTGGGGGTCCGTGAAGTGGCGCAACCAGCTCGGATACCTGGCGAGGAACGTGCAATTATCTTAACGTTTAAATGTTTATATATCATTTTAGAATATTAATTATGTCATGGTTAGGAA
>JAGSMR010000502.1:0-43603 GCA_029286605.1 Sericinus montela
GTTAAAACATGTCAGTTTCATTTATTATAAAAATATAACACAATACAACAAATTATTAGTAAATTTTCTTAGTTCAGGAAAGGACATAGTGTTAATTAGAGTTTCAGCTCAATTTCAATATCGCATCATCGTTCGTGACTAGATCCAGGGCTCCCAATTGGACCTGGTGACGCCGAGGACGTGGGGGTCCGTGAAGTGGCGCAACCAGCTCGGATACCTGGCGAGGAACGTGCAATTATCTTAACGTTTAAATGTTTATATATCATTTTAGAATATTAATTATGTCATGGTTAGGAACTAGATATCAGTTACCTAACAAGGTGCTCTAAATATATCCTGTTATTCACATCCATTCACATCTTTACGAGTATATTCTCTTAACCGGTGTTGGGAGCTGGCCCAAACAAAAGCCAGAGCTACTAATCCTGCAAGTGATACTGATGTCACAGAACGGGCTCTACCGATTTCTGTTGATACTATTCATTGTGTTATAGTGCTACGAACGCGGTTGGTTTGATATATACATAAAAACAACCTATGAAAGTCACCGGCATTGATTCTACAGGCTTCTCGCGATCATTTTCCAGGCGGATTGGCGATCGCTTTGTCACCAGACGCTCGCTTTTAATCTGGTATTTTTTCGAGATAGGTAGGGTGAATGGGGCTCTCCTCTGTCGCCTCTCAAAAGTTACTCACAGTAGAGGATTCGTATGCACATGTAAATCATCAACTAGCTTCGAAGGCAGGGTCGCTAGCAACTAAGCTACGAGGTCAGTTGTGACCTGCTCCTCCACGCTGCGTCACGATAGCCAATCTTTAATCTTAAAACTACTTGAATTTGTTATAAGTTTAAATCCTAGAAACTTCTAACTCTGCCCTCACTGTACATCTTACAAGTAGCTACTTATCTGTTTTTAATAATGTTAATGTTGAAAGATACACGAAAACATAATAAGTATGAGATTGCGATATCTATATGTACACTGGTGTGCATGTGATGTCATTAATACAAATGAGTGTAATTTGCGTATATGACAGGTCATATTCAATAATAAAATACTAAAAAAGTATAAAACATCAAAATCTCAATATATTTAAAACAGAAACATACATCTAAAAGATGAGTGGACCAATCGATAAATGTTGTCATTCAATAAATGACCTTTCATTTAACAAAGTGCAATATCTCATGTGACATGTACTTCTTATCATGATCATCGTCATCATAACAGTCTAACGAAGTCTGCTGCTGAACATACGCCTCTCTAAGGATCGCCACATGAAAGGTCCTGTGTCATTTGCACCCATCGACTTCCGCAATGTTCTGCAGGTCGTACCCAACATCTTGCAGAGACATTCTAATACAGACAGTTGTATATAATCATTGACTAAGAAGGCCTTCAATTAATAATAATACAAAATTAAATAAGTAAAGAATTCAGTAATTAATTTAAAAATTCATTAGTTAATTTGCAATATACTTAATATAATATACTTTATAGAAATATGTATATATCATAAAATCAAATTGCTATACTCTTTCAAGGTGTGTAAATATTTTAAGAACTTCAAATAGAATTTTATATTCTTTTCTCCAATGTGTATGTACAACCTTTAAACAAATAAATAAATAAATACGTTAATATGACACCTAGAACTGAAGGTGATCGTGCCCGACTAATGTCTAGGAAAAGAGTTAATATTGTATTTCCAACATTATAAAAATTTCTTTCACGCCTGTTTATCTCCATGAGATAGACTCTGTGTCGATAGACGAATTTAAATTCTCATTCCAATGAATAAATACACAAATACTGTTGTCAAGGTGGAACAAATCAAAATCAAACTTAGACTTCAAAAATGTTTGTTGATCCATACTAATAACATTAATTAAAATATGAAAACAAATGTAGTTTTTAATTGGCAATATTGCGTCTAACATCAAACATAGTTTGCAGCATCAATAACCCCCAGCTAGTTTGTCAATACAACATCCTTTTAAGCCAATGTTAAAATAATACTTTTACATTAGAAAATATTATTAAAGTACCATTTTATAAATAGGCCGAATATTAATTTAAATTAAATGTTTCACTATTAATTTATACAATTATCTATTAAAACTTAGTAAACTATAATTGACCGTTTAACTTGAACACAGGCATCTTTCACCAAAAATAACGTCCCTTTTAAAACCAATGTCAAGATAGTATTATTATATAAGAAATCTTATTACAAATACTGTTTTATACATAGCCTAGTATATTAAAATTAAATATTAAAACAATGGATTTATAATTATCCATTAAAACTAATAATAGTATTAATTAACGCAATAGCTATGAACACTGAAAATTAGATGGCAAGCATCTCTTTTACCCAAACATATTTGAAATACCATTGGACACATAATATATAAATGGCCTTAGTTACATTTAGTTGAATAATTAAGTATGAATTTATGTAATTATATCTCAAGGCTCTGTTAACATTAATTAACCCAACAATACATACGTAGAATCATACATTGATAGGCTGAAAATCACATACATTGCACCGATGTCTCATGCGTAAGTAGCAAACTCACTTGTGTTATGGAATAAGAAACAACGAATGGGCCACAAATACCCAGTCGAGACATGTAGAAAAAGTAGATTTACTCTTTAACATTTTCCCTTTAGTCTATATGCCCCAGGGAATAATACCCGTCCTAGGAAGTACAAATGTTAGGTTAGGTTATGTTAGGTTAGGTTGCAGGTGTCTGGTAGTGCGATCGCCAATCACCTGCCAAGCGTGGCGATTACGGCACGCGAGGAGCTATCACCAGTGGACTACTGCAAGCTGTTATGTGTGTACGTTATATAAGTAGCAATGTATAAGTCGAAAGTAACATAAGCTTTTGTCGGTGCAACATCTAAGTAAGTAGCTTGGTTGTGTAACAGCCTTCGACCGTCTGCCCCTGCAGCTCTTCTCGCGGTTTTTGTGGTAACGCAGAAACTGGTATTGTTTCTATGTGCTGGCCTTGATTGCACCTTACAGCATCAGCTGCCACCGGTAAGTTCCGTCAAAATCGGTCCGACGTTTCCAGGTGTCTGGCCGTTTGTTCCAGCTAATCTCTGAGACGGCTAGACCGATTCAACAAGACTTTACACTAAACAGCTTCGATTTTTGTGGCGTAACGTGGGATCATGGCTACTTTTATTTGAAACATATTCTATATATTCGCCATGCAAGTGGAGCAGAAGTCTACACGATTAAATCCTTCAAACCCACCTTTCACCGAATTTTGGGACAACGTGACAGGTAGCGACGAGCTTATAATTGTTTTTGCGTAGAGATTGTTAAAGAAATAAAATGTTAAAACATGTCAGTTTCCACGATGTTATAAAAATATATTACAATACACAAATTATAATAAATTTCTTAGTTCGAAAGGACATAGTTTTAATTAGAGTTTCAGCTCAATTTCAATATCGCATCGCATCGTTCAGTGACTAGATCCAGGGCTCCCAATTGACCCGGTGACGCTGAGGACGTGGGTCCGTGCAGTGCGCAGCAGCTCGGATACCTGGCGAGGAACGTAAACTTATCTCAACGTTTTAAATGGTTTATATATCATTTAGAATATTAATTGTCGTGGTTAGGAACTAGATATCAGTTACGTAACAAAGTGCTCTGATATATCATGTTATTCATCCATTCACATCTTTACGAGTATAAGGCTATCTTAACCGGTGTTAGAGCCAGCCCAAACAAAAATGAGCTAATCCTGCAGCATACTGATATCACAGAACGGGTTTCACTGATTTCAGTATACTATTCATTGTGTTATAGTGCTACGAACGCGGTTAGTTTGAGTCTATACATAAAAAACAGCCTATGAAAGTCCATTTCAGGATTGATTCTACAGGCTTCTCGCGATCATTCAGGCGGATTGGCGTGATCGCTTTGTCACCAGTTTGCTCATTTTAATCTGGTATTTTCGAGATAGGTAGGTAGGGCTCTCCTCTGTCGCCTCCTCGAGACACCTTCACGGACAGAGAGGACTAGCGCACATGGAATCATCAACCCCTAGCTTCGAAGGCGGGGGTCGCTAGCAACTAAGCTACGGGGTCATTTGTGACCTGCTCCCACGCTGCAGCTGAAAGCCTGTCCTGGGAGTGGGCGCTGCCCCTCCCGCCGCGCACCAGCCCCCGAACTGCGACAGCCGTCCAAGTGCACTGACGTACATAGAGTATTTAGGAGAGGTGCCTTCACAAGCCAATCCAAGAAAGTCACGATAGCCAATCTTTAACTTTGAAAACTACTTGAAGTTGTTGGGTGTTTAAATCCTAGAAACTTCTAACTCTGCCCTCACTGTACATCTGACAAGTAGCTACTTATCTCTGTTTTAATAATGTTAATGTTGAAAGATACACGAAAACGCATAATAAGTATGAGATTGCGATATCTATATGTACACCGGTGCATGTGGATGATGTTAGTAAAATGAGTGTACTATGTATATGACAGGTCATATTCAATAATAAAATACTAAAAAGTATAAAACATCAAACTTAACATATTTAAACAGAAAACATAAGCATCTAAAAGATGCAGACCAATCGATAACAAGTTGTCATTCAATAAATGACCTTTCATTTAAAGTGTAATTGCAATATCTCATGTGACATGTACTCTTATCATGATCATCGTCATCATAACAGTCTAACAGAAGTCTACTGTTGAACATACTGCCTTCCTAAGGATCGCCACATAGAAAGGTCCTGTGTCATTTGCACCTGATCGACTTCCCGCAATGTTCTGCAGGTCGTCGCAGCATCTTGCGGGAGACATTCTAATACAGGACAGTTGTATAATTTTCGACTAAAAGATATATTAATTAATAATAATACAAAATTAGAAATAAGTAAAGAATTCATTAATTAATTCTGAAGAATTCATTAGTTAATTTATAATATACTTAATATAATATAATTTTATAGAAATATGTATATCAACAAAAATCAAATTGCTATATACTCTTTCAAGGTGTAAATATTTTTAAGAACTTCAAAATGGGAATTTTATATTCTTTTCTCCAATGCTGTACATATACAAGCAACAAAATAAATAAAATACGCCATGACACCTAGAACTGAGGCATCGTGCCCGACTAATGTTCAGAAAAGATAATAGGTCAACATTAGAAAAATTTCTTTGCCTGTTTTATCTCCGCTAGAGGACTTCTGTGTCGATAGACGAATTTAAATTCTCATTCCAATGAATAAATACACAAATACCAAGGTCAAGGGTCAGACAACCAAAAATCAACTTGACTTTCAAAAATGTTTATTGATCCATACTAATAACATTAATTAAAATATGAAAACAAATGTAGTTTTAATTGTATGTTGCGTCTAACATCAAACATGGTTGCAGCATCGAACTTCGGCTAGTTTTGTCACTACAACATCCCTTTTTAAGCCAATGTTAAAATAATACTTTTACATTAGAAATATTATTAAAAGTACCATTTTTATAAATAATAGGCCGAATATTAATTTAAATTAAAATGTTTCCACTATTAATTTATACAATGGTCTATTAAAACTTAGTAAACTATAGTAATTGACCGTTTAACTTTGAACACTGTTAATCTTCAAACAACGTCCCTTTGAAACCAATGTCAAGATAGTATTATTATATAAGAATCTTATTACAAATACTGTTTTTATACATAGCTCAGTATATTAAAATTAAATATTAAAACAATGGATTTATAATTATCCATTAAAACTATGTAAATATTAATTAACGCAGCTATGAACACTGAAAATTAGACAAAACAATATCTCTTTTAGGCTTATGTTGAACACTGACAGACACATGGTATTGGCAAATGGCCTTAGTTACATTTGGATTGAATAATTAAGAAGAATTTGTAATTATATCTCAAGGCTCTGTTAACATTAATTAACCCAACAATACATACGTAGAATATACATTGAGGGCTGGAAAATCACATACATTGCGCCGATGTCTCATGCAAGTAGCAAACTCACTTGTGTTATGAATAAGAAACAATGAATGGGCTACAAATACCCAGTCCTGGTGACATGTAGAAAAGTAGATTTCCACTTTAACATTTTCCCTTTAGTCTATATGCCCAAGGAATAATACCCGTCCTAAGTACAAATGTTAGTTAGGCGTTAGGTTAGGTTGCGAGGTGTCTGGTAGTGATCGCCAATCTGCTCGCCAAGCGTGGCGATTACGGCACGCGAGAGCTCCATGTCCAGCAGTGGACTACCAAAGCTGTTATGCACGTTATATAAGTGTAATGTATAAGTCGAAAGTACATAAGCTTTTGTCGGCAGCATCTAAGCAAGTAAGCTTTAGCTGTGTAACAGCCTTCGACTAAAATGCTGCCCCTGCGGCTCTTCTCGCGGTTTTGTAGTTAACGCGAAAACCCTAATTATTGTTTCAAAATAATGCTAGCCTTAGTTAATTTTACAACATCAGCTACCGCCAGTGAAAGTTCCGTCAAAAATCGGTCCAGACGTTTCAGGTGTCTGTCCGTTTGGTTCCCGGCTAATCTCCTGAGACGGCTAGACCGATTTCAACGGGACTACACTACAGAAAGCTGATTTTTTTGTGGCAACGTGATCGTAGGCTTTTTTACTTTAGAAACATATTTACATATATTCCTCCAATACAGGTAGATGGAAGTCTAGATTGATTAAATCCTTCCGACCCACCTTTCACCGGAAGATTTTGGGACAACGTGACAGGTAGCGACGAGCTTATTGTTTTTGCGTAGATTGTTAAAGAAATAAAACAGTTAAAACATGTCACTGCTTTATTTATTATAAAAAGGTACACAATACAACAAATTATTAGTAAATTTCTTAGTTCGGAAAGGACATAGTTTTAATTAGAGTTCAGTCAATTTCAATATCGCATCGCACGCCCGTGACTCAGATCCAGGGCTCCCCAATTGGACCTGGTGACGCCGAGGACGTGTGGGTCCGTGCAGCAGCGCAGCAGCTCGATACCTGGCGGGCCGCTAGCAACTGTTACGGGGTCAGTTTGTGACCTGCCTCACGCTGCAGCTGCGTCTGTCCTGGGAGTGGGCGCTGGCTCCCCTCCCGCCGCGCACCAGCCCCGGAACTGCGACAGCCGTCCATGGCACCATCGTACATAGAGTATTGAGTGCCTCTCACAAGCCAATCCAAGAAAGTCACGATAGCCAATCTTTAATCTTTGAAACCATTTCTAAAGTTGTTATGTAAGTTTAAATCCTAAACTTCAACTCTGCCTCCCTCACTGTACATCTTATAAGTAGCTACTTATCTCCTGTTTTAATAATGTTAATGTTGGAAAGATAAGCACGAAAACGCATAATATGAGATTGCGATATCTATATGTACACTGGTGTGTATGTGATGATGTTAGTGGAAAATGAGGGAATTTGTATATGACAGGTCATATTCATAATAAAATACTAAAAAGTATAAAACATCAAAATCTCAATATATTTAAAGAAACATATATCTAAAGATATAATAACGATATTCAATAAAACAATCTTTCATCAATAAAGTGTAATTGCAATATTCATGAGCAATTTTTATCATGATCATCGTCATCATAACAGTCTAACAGGAAGTTCAATACTGCTGAACACACGCCTCCTAAGGATCGCCACACACAGAAAGGTCCTGTGTCATTTGTAATTCATCGACTTCCTGCAATACCTTGTGAAGTCACGCAGCATCTTGCGGAGACATTCTAATACAGATAGTTGTATAATTGGTTGACTAAGAAAGATATATTAATTAATAATAATACAAAAATTAACAAGTAAAGAATTCAATAATTAATTTAAAAGAATTTATTAGTTAATTTATAATATACTTAATATAATATACTTTATAGAAATATGTATATATCAACAAAATCAAATTGCTATACTCTTTTTCAAGGTGTGTGTAAATATTTTTAAGAACTCAAATGGGAATTTTATATTCTTTTCTCCAATGTATGTACATACACAAGCAACAACAAATAACATGCTAATATGACACCTAGAACTGAGGTGATCAGCCCGACTAATGTCTAGGAAAAGAGTTAATATTGTATTTCCAACATTAAAAAATTTCTTTTTTTCGCCTGTTTTATCTCCGCTAGGATAGACTTTGCAATGATAGACGAATTTAAATTCTCATTCCAATGAATAAACACACAAATACTGTTGTCAAGTGGTCGACAATCAAAAAAATTTAAACCTGAGACTTCAAAAAATGTTTATTGATCCATAACACAATATTAATTAAAAATATGAAACAAATGCTTTTTAATTGTATGTTGCGTCTAACATCAAACATGGTTGCATCGACAACCCCGCTAATGTAATACAACATCCCTTTTGTCAGTCGTTAAAATAACTACTTTGATTAGAAATATTATTAAAAGTACCATTTTTATAATAATGAATATTTAATTTAAATTAAATGTTTCACTAATTGTACAATTATTCATTAAACTTAGTAAACTATAACGACCGTTTAACTTAACACTGAGCATCTTTCAAAACAACGTCTCAAACCAATGCCAAGATATATTATTATAAGAAATCTTATTACAAATACTGTTTTATACATAGCTCAGTATATTAAAAATTAAATATTAAAACAATGGATTTATAATTATCCATTAAAACTATGTAAACAACACCAAATAGCTATGAACACTGAAAATGACAAAACAGCCCTTTTAGGCTTATGTTGAAAACAATTATTGACACATGGCCATAAATGGCCTGCCACATTTACTGAATAATTACATAATTAATTAATATCTCAAGGCTCTGTTAATATTAATTAACCCAACAATATGTGTAATCATGCTGTATTGATAGGTTGAAAATCACATACATTGCGCCACGTCTCATGCGTAAGTGTAGCAAACTCACTTTGTGCTATGTGGAATAAACAACGAATGGCCACAAATACCCAGTCCCATTACGTAGAAAAAGTAGATTTACCTTTAACATTTTCCCTTATCTGCATGCCTCAAGGAATAATACCCGTCCAAGTACAAAATGTTAGGTTAGGTTATGCTAGAAGAAGCCAAGAGGTGTCCAGAAAAGGGATCGCCAATCTGTTCTGCCAGCGTGGCGATTACGGCAATGCGCGAGAGGTCGGTGTCCAGCAGTGGACTACCGCAAGCTGTTGGTGTGTAAAAGACAAGTGTAATGTATAAAGCCTCAAAGTAACATAAGCTTTTGCTCTGGTGCAGCATCTAAGTATGTTTAGCTGTGTAACAGCCTTCGACTAAATGCTGCCCTGCGCCTTCCTGCGCTCAGAGCACGCGAAATCTCAATTATTGTTTCTTAAATACCGCAGCCTTAGTTACACCTTATGCTCATCAGCTACCGTGAAAGTTCCGTCAAATCGGTCCAGACGTTTCAGGTGTCTCGGCTTGTTCCCGGCTAATCTCTGAGACGGCTAGACTGATTTCACTGACCGTACCAAGAAAGCTGATTTTTTTGTGGCGTAACGTGGATCAAAGCTACCACTTAGAAACATATTCACATATATTCCTCCAATACAGAGGTAGACAGAAGTCTGGGACGATTAAACCCGAATCTCACCTTTCACCGGAAGATTTTGGGACAACGTGACAGGTAGCGATGAGCTTATCGTTGTTTTTGCGTAGATGGTTAAAGAAATAAAACAGTTAAAACACAGTCAGTTTTACCATGGAGAAAACACACAAACAAATTATTAGTAAATTTTAGTTCGATAGTTTTAATTAGCTCGTTTAATTTCAATATCGCATCGCATCACCAGATCAGATCCAGGGCCCCGTCAATCTGTAGCACGCTGAGGACGGGGTCCGCAGCGCGTGCTCGGATACCAAGGAGGAACGTGCAATTATCTCAACGTTTTAAACAAGTGTTTGCATACTTAGAATATTAATTATGTCATGGTTAGGAACTAGATATCAGCTATGAACAAAGTGCTCTGATATATCCCCTAATATTCAAGATCCATTCACATTCCTTTACGAGTATATTCTTCAATCAGCAGACAGCCCAAACAAAACACAATCCTTGCAGTGATATTGAGTCACAGAAACGGGCCCCACTGACCGCGGATACTATTCATTGTGTTATAGTGCTGAACGCGTTAGTTGGGCGGTTACACAAAAAAAGAGTTCATGAATGTCCATTTCAGGATTGATTCTACAGGCTTCGCGACTATTCAGGCGGATTGTCGATCGCTTTGTCACCAGTTTGCTCATTTTAACCTGGTATTTTCGAGATAGGTAGGGTAGGTGAGGGCTCTCCTCCGTCGCCCGACACTCACGGACAGAGGGAGGATTCGTATGCACATGTAAATCATCAACCCAGCCTGAAGGCGCAGCCAGCGAAATCAAGCCACGGGCCTGGGGTTTGTGACCTGCTCCTCCACGCTGCAGCTGCGCCCGTCCCGGGAGTGGGCGCTGCCCTCCCGCCGCGCACCAGCCCGAACGCGACATGTCCAAGTGTTCGACGCATACAGAGTACTTAGAGGCGCCTCACAAGCCAACCAAGAAAGTCATGATAGCCAATCTTTAATCTTGAAACTACTTGCAGTTGTTATAAGTCAAACTTTGTGAAACTTCTAACTGCCCCTCACTGTACATCTATGTTAGCTACTTATCTCGTTTTAATAACAGCAGCTGGAAAGATACACGAAAACAATATGAGATCATGATATCTATGTACACTGGTGCATGTGATAACATAGTAAAAATGAGGTAATTATGGTTATGATAAGTGGTCATATTCAACAAAAATACTAAAGAAGATCAAATCCTAAATATTAAAACAGGAAACATACATCTAAAGATGGTAGACCACCGATAAATGTTGTCATTCAATAAATGACCATTTAACAAAGTGTAATGTGTAATATTCTCATGGACATACTTTATCATGATCATCGTCATCAGTAACAGTCTAACAAGTCTACTACACATGCCTCCTAAGGATCGTCACATAGAAAGGTCCTGTGTCATTTGCACCCATCGACTCTTCTGCAGGTCGTCGCAGCATCTTGCGGGACATTCTATCACAGACAGTTGCATAATCATTGACTCAAGAAAGACATATTAATTAATAATAATACAAAATTAGCCATAAAGAATTCATTAATTAACGAAGAATCTAATAGGATAACGATACATACTTAATATAATATACTTTATAGAAATATGTATATATTATAGACAAAAATCAAACGCGTATAAACATTTTTAAGAAATCCCAATGGGAATTTTATATTCTTTTCCAATGTATGTACATACAAGCAAATAAATAAATAAACACATTACACAATTAGAACCGAGGTGATCGTGCCTGACTAATGTCTAGGAAAAAGTTAATACTTGTATTTCCAACATTATAAAATTTCTTTTCGCCTGTTTTATCTCCATGAGATAGACTGTGTCAGGACGAAATTTAAGTCTATTTCCATGGGAATAAATACACACATTCTGTTGTCAAGGGCTTCAGATAACCAAAATCAAATTGGACTTCAATAAATGTTTATTGATCCATACTAACAAATATTAATTAAAACATGAAAACAAATGTAGTTTTTAATTGTATGTTGCGTCTAACATCAAACATGGTTGCAGCACTGAATACCCCCGGCTAGTTTGTCAACACAACATCCTTTGCTGGGCAATGTTAAAATAATATTTTACATTAAATATTATTAAAAGTACCATTTTATAAATAGGCTGAATATTAATTTGAATTAAATGTTTCGTACTATTAATTTATACAATTATCTATTAAAAACTTTAGGAAACTATAATTGACCGTTTAACTTGGAATACTGAACATCTTTCAAAACAACGTCCCTTTAAAACCAATGTTAAGATAGTATTATTATATAAGAAATCTTATTACAAATACTGTTTTTTATAAATATCTTCAGATATTAAAATTAACATAAACAATGGATTTATAACTGTTCATTAAAACTATGTGTAAACATTAATTTCACGCAATAGTTATGAACACTGGAAAAATTAGACAAACAATACCCTTTTAGGCTTATGTTAAAATACTATTGGACACATTATTACAAATGGCCTTAGTTTATTTGGATTGAATAATTAAGTATGAATTTGTAATTATATCTGCCTCTAACATTAATTAACCCAAATAATACATATACGAAATGATACATTGATAGGTTGAAAATTATTGTTATTGTAAGTTTACATTTTCATGCATGAGACTGGATGTCTCTCATGCGTAAGTAGCAAACTCACTTGTGTTATGGAATAAGAACAATGAATGGGCCAGCAAATACCTTAGTCCTGAGACATGGTAGAAAAGTAGATTTACTCTTTAAGATTTTCCCTTTTAGTCTATGGCGCCCCAAGGAATAATATCATCATAGATGCCCCAAGGAATAATACCCGTCCTAAGTAAAAATGATAGGTTAGGGCGTTAGTTAGGTTGCGAGTGTTCAGTGTAGCATCGCCAACTGCCCGCCAAGCGTGGCGATTACGGCACGCGAGAGGCCTGATGTCCAGCAGGACTACCGTGTTGTTGTGTACGTTATATAAGTGTAATGTATAAGTCGAAAGTAACATAAGCTTTGCCGGTGCAGCATCTAAGTAAGTAAGCTTTAGTTGTAAACAGCCTCTGACCAAATGCTGCCCCCTGCGGCTCTTCTCGCGGCTTCAGTTAAACGCGAAACCCCACTATTGTTTTTTACCCTAATTATTATAGCCTTAGCGACATTTACAACATCAGCTATCACAGTGAAAGTCCTGTCAAAATTCGGTCCAGACGTTTCTGGTGGTGTCTGTCCGTTTGTTCCGGCGATCTCGAGACGGCAACCGATTTCAACGGGACTTACACTGGCAGAAAGCTGATTTTTGTGGTGGCGTAACGTGATCGTAGGCTACTTTTTTATTTCCGAAACATATTCATATATTCCCTCCTCCTCAATACAGAGGTTGACAGAAGTCTGGATGATTAAATCCTCTGACCCACCTTTTCAATTGAAGATTTTGGGACACCGTGACAGGGTGGAAGCGACGAGCTTGTCGCTGTTTTTGCGTAGATTGTTAAAGAATAAACAGTTAAATGTCAGCCCATTTATTATAAAAATATAACACAACACAACAAATTAGCACCGTCTATTCTGAGCGATGGTTTTAATGAGCCCCAGCTTCACCTAACATCGCATCGCACTGTTCGTGACTAGATCCGGCTCCAATTTGGACCAAGACGCCGAGGACGGGGTCCCGTGCAGCGGCGCAGCAGCTCGGATACCTGGCGAGGAACGCAACACTTAACTTTGAATGTTTATCATTTAGATTATTAATTATGTCGCGTTGTAACTGTGATACTGCCACAACAAAGTGCTCTGATATATCCTGTTATTCCCATCCATTCACATCTTTACGAGTATATTATCTTTAACTGATGTTAGGAGCTAGCTCAACAAATGAGTTAATCCTGCAGGATACTGATATCACAGAACAGTTTCACTGACGCAGTGGATACTATTCATTGTGTTAAAGTGCCATGAATAAAAGTTTAGTTTAAGTATATTCATAAAAAACAATAAGTCCATTTGGTATTGATTCTACAGCTTCGCGACTGTCTGTGCGGATTGTCGATCGCTTTGTCACCAGCTCTGCTCATTTAATCTGGTATTTTCGCGAGACAGATAGGTAGGTAGGGCCTCCGTCGCCTCCCAGACACTCACGACAGAGAGGATTCGCAGCACACGAAATCATCAACCTAGCTTGAAGGCGGGCCGCCAGCCACTCAAGCCGGCGGGGCTGCCCAGAGCGCCCCATGCTGCGCCTGTCCCGGGAGTGAAGCTGCCCGCCGCGCGCAACGCCCCCGGAACCCACAGCCGTCCGCTACCGGACGTACATAGAGTATTTAGAGGTGCTCTTCACAAGCCAATCCAAGAAAGTCACGATAGCCAATCTTTAATCTTGAAACTACTTGAAGTTGTTATAAGTTTAAATCCTAGAAACTTCTAACTCTGCCCTCACTGTACATATAATAAGTAGCTACTTATCTCTGTTTTAATAATGTTAATGTTGAAAGATACACGAAAAGGCATAATAAGTATGAGATTGTGATATCTACATGTACACTGGTGTGCATGTGATAATGTTAGTAAAAATGAGTGTAATTTGCGTGTATGACAGGTCATATTCAATAATAAAATACTAAAAAGTATAAAACATCAAAATCTCAATATATTTAAACAGAAACATACATCTAAAGATGGTAGACCAATCGATAAATGTTGTCATTCAATAAATTACCTTTCATCTAACAAAGTGTAATTGCAATATCTCATGTGACATGTACTTCTTATCATGATCATCGTCATCCTAACAGTCTAACAGAAGTCTACTGCTGAACATACGCCTCTCTAAGGATCGCCACATAGAAGGTCCTGTGTCATTTGCACTTATGACTTCCCGCAATGTTCTGCAGGTCGTCGCAGCATCTTGCAGGAGACATTTTAATACAGACAGTTGTATAATCATTGACTAAGAAAAATATATTAATTAATAATAATACAAGAGTCACGATAGGCCGAGTGGTTAGGTGGTGGTGCTGAGTCAATAGACCCGAGTTCGATCCCCAGTTGGTAGGCTCGTACCAATGGGTTTTCAAAAACTTATGTACGAATATCGTTGGCTTGGACATAAAGAGCGACGACGGGCTCACCACCTGTCACGTTGTCCCGAAAATATCTTCGGTGAAAGGTGGGTCGAAGGACTTAATTGTCTAGACTCGACCTCATACCACCCCTGTATTGGGAATTGCGTGAAGATATTTTTCTTTTTTAATAATAATACAAAATTAAATAAGTAAAAGAATTCATTAATTAATTTAAAGAATTCATTAGTTAATTTATAATATACTTAATATAATATACTTTATAGAAATATGTATATATATCAACAAAATCAAATTGCTATATACTCTTTCAAGGTGTGTAAATATTTTTAAGAACTTCAAATGGGAATTTTATATTCTTTTCTCCAATGTATGTACATATACAAGCAAATAAATAAATAAATACGTTAATATGACACCTAGAACTGAGGTGATCGTGCCCGACTAATGTCTAGGAAAAGAGTTAATATTGTATTTCCAACATTATAAAAATTTCTTTCGCCTGTTTTATCTCCGCTAGAGATAGACTCTGTGTCGATAGACGAATTTAAATTCTTATTCCAATGAATAAATACACACATATTGTTGTCAAGGGTCAGACAAATCAAAATCAAACTTAGACTTCAATAAATGTTTATGGATCCATACTAACAACATTAATTAAAATATGAAAAAAAATGTAGTTTTTTAATTGTATGTTGCGTCTAACATCAAATATGGTTACAGCATCGAATGGCCCCCGGCTAGTTTGTCAATACCACATCCCTTTTAAGCCAATGTTAAAATAATATTTTTACATTAGAAATATTATTGAAAGTACCATTTTTATAAATAGGCCGAATATTAATTTAAATTAAATGTTTCACTATTAATTTATACAATTATCTATTAAAACTTAGTAAACTATAATTGGCCGTTTAACTTGAACACTGAACATCTTTCAAAACAACATCCTTTTAAAACCAATGTTAAGATAGTATTATTATATAAGAAATCTTATTACAAATACTGTTTTTATAAATAGCCTCAGTATATTAAAATTAAATATTAAAAACAATGGATTTATACTTATGCCTTAAAACTATGTAAACATTAACTAACGCAATAGCTATGAACAATGAGAAATTAGTCAAAACAATATCTCTTTTTAGGCTTATGTTAAAATACCATTGGACACATGGCCATAAATGGCCTTAGTTACATTTGGATTGAATAATTAAGTATGAATTTGTAATTATATCTTAAGGCTCTCTAAACATTAGTTAACCCAACAATACATACGTAGAAACATACATTGATAGGTTGAAAATCACATACACTGCTCCGATGTCTCATGCGTAAGTAGCAAACTCACTTGTGTTATGGAATAAGAAACATGGGCCACAAATACCCAGTCCCGAGACATGTAGAAAAAGTAGATTTAGTCTTTAAGATTTTCCCCTTAGTCTATACCCATAGCATATTTAGGCACATAGATGCCCCAAGGAATAATACCCGTCCTAAGTACAAATGTTAGGTTAGCTCTGTGGTCCGGAGTCCCGGAGAGCGAGAGCGCCTGCCAGGGATTCCTTTTGGCTGTTTATGCGCCGGTGGCTTCGTCGTCCAGAGCTGAGCTGGAGGAGTTTTGGGAGAATGTAAGAGAAGTTCTAGACTTGGTTAGAGGAAACGAAAGAATTGTTGTATGTGGTGATTTGAATGGATGGGTTGGTACCGCTCGGCCAGGGTACGAGTCGGTGCTTAGAATGTTTGGTGATAAAAGGGTTAACGATGCTGGCAAGCTTATACTGGCTGTATGCAAGGAAAAGGGTCTTCTTGTAACAAACACTATGTTTAGTCACAAGAAAATCCATATGTATAATAGAACAAGAGAGAATGAGAGAAGTATGATCGATTTATTCCTGGTGGATGACCGACTGCAAAAACAGGTAATGGATATGCGAGTGTTCCGGGATGCTGACCTGGGAACGGATCACTATCTAGTGATTACTAGATTTAGAGGTCTGTTCGCGGGTTGGCGCCACTGGACAGCGATACCAGAACCACAGTTGGTCGGTAGCATCCGAAGCTGGAAGCTTCAGGAAGCGGACACTAGGGATAAATATCAAGCAAGAGTAGCCGAAAAGCTGGACAGCATCGATGTAGGAAAGAATGTGTGGAAGAAATATGGCAGAGCCTTAGAGATGGAATGGTTAGTGCAGCGGAAGACGTGTGTGGAACTGTGAAAAGAGGTAGTAGTAAAAAGGGTGATGCATGGTGGAATGACGAAGTGAAAGAAGCTGTAAATAAGAAGAAGAAAGCATGGTTAGACTACTTGGCCTCTATTAATGATAAGGATATGAGAGAGAAGAGGAAAGAAATATATAAGTTCCAGAAAGTTCACACGAAAGCATTGATTGAGGAAGTGCGTGAAAGGAGTAGAATGGAAGCGGACGAAAGGTTGTCGCACAACTTCAAGGAGAACTCCAATCTCTTCTGGAAAGAGGTTGGAAGGACCCGGAGTGGTGCGATAGCCTTAAGAATGAATAAAGTGCTTTCGGGAACCAATGACGTCCTCTCAGAAAAATCGGACGTCATGCAGCGATGGAGCGAATTTTATAGAGAGATGTATGCGTGTGATGATCTTAGTGAGGGATCCGGGGGTGACGCCGTGATTGGTACGCCAGACTCGAACCTCGATGACACTGAGGTCATCAGTATGAAAGAGATTGAATGTGCGATTAGAAGTTTGAAATGTGGTAAGGCTGCGGGACTTGACAGAGTTACTGCTGAAATGGTCAAGTATGGAGGGCCACGCGTCTGGGACAGCTTTCATCTGCTGTGCAATTTGTGCTGGCGAACGGGGGATGTTCCGGATGATAGGCGATCCGCGGTCATTGTGCCTTTATATAAAGTTAAAGGTTCACATTATGACTGCGGGTGCTATCGGGCGAACAGCTTCAGATCAGAAAATATATAGCACGAAAGTTAATATTAAAAGGTGTCAGTGGACGGGACTAACTCGAAGACCATGTGAGCAAATTGCTCGAAGAGGGGAGGGTCAAGAGTACTCGGATACCTAGACGTGCATGAATGAAGAAGATGATGAATCTGAAAGAAGCGAAAGAAGTATGTAGGGATCGTGACACTTGGCGATCTGTTCTCTCTGGCTACCCTACCTAGTCTCCGTTTGAATGCAAAAAAAAATTATTTATTTAGACGGGACAAATAGACTACGATTAGATAGAGAGATTAAATAGATTAGATAGAGTGTATTTTGGGGAAAACTATCTATTACTATCTATCTTTATCTTAATCTCTACAATACCTTAAACTATCTTAGTTATCTAGAACAAGTGGATTAAATAAAAAATGTATAACCGGGAAGCATTTTCAGACGGGATGTAAACATGTTCTACATGTGGACCAGCGTGTGTTGGGAACAAAGTAAATGGTACCCTGTCTGCGTAACTTAAGAAGCAGGTATATTATAGGCAAAAGTGCCTATATACGATTAATTTTGTCATGTTCTTATAAAATTTAATAAATAAATATCTTTACGCTATTCCCAATACAATGGGGTACACAGAGATCTAGACAATTAAGTCCTTTCGACGCACTTTCCGTCGAAAATATTTTTTGGGACAAAGTGACAGGTGGTGAGACTGTAGCCATTTGTATGTCCAAGCCAGCGATAAAAGTCGTCCATAAGTTTTTTTATAAACCCCTTTGGTACGAGCCTGCTATCTGGGGATCGAACTTGGGTCTCTTGACTCCATCTCCGATGACCCAAGCGCTCGACCATCGTGACAATTTTATGACATTACTCCTCTTATGGCAGTCTTAAAAAATTAAATCTATATTAAATGTATAAGTAATTAAAAATCTTTTAATTAACAAATGCCTTTAATAAAGTTTTCTCTGATATAACATAATTAAATACCATTCTAAGACAAAAGCAGCACGTACACTTGATGTTACAGCCCCGTAGGCATTTACTATCGTCGGAATCCAACCTTGAAATTTAACTATTTGGCAGCATATCAATTTTTCGAGCTGATGGCACTACAGAAACAATTTTATGCTATACGATTATGTAAGTGAAGTATGAATACGTACAACATAGACACGAACAAAATGACATACACTGCTCTCATCCCGAAGTAAGTGGCTTAAGTATATCCACTGTGGGATCTAAAACAACGAAGGTACTATAAACACCTAGACCCGAAAATTGTAGACATAAAAAAAAATTAAAAACTGTTTTACGAACCCGAAACCTCAGAGCTGACCATGGAAGTCGTCAAAAGTATGATCACACCATCCACTTTCATCCTGTGGGTATCGCTGCAGACGACTAACGGTATAGTCTTGTGAAACGCACTAGTTACTTAGAAATTTCGAGTTCAGTTACTAAATTCGAAGCTCAATGGAGGTTAACGTAGAAAACGACTTAATCTACATTATCTCGAGTCTCAGTGTATATTGTTTCCGATTATATGATATACCTTTTTTGCTTCCGATTTCATAACAAAATTGGTTTAGCTAGTTGCTTCGGAATCAGAGCAATATATGTGTTCTTGCCTCCTAAGACATGACAAACTCGTTAATAACATCATGGAGGGATAGGTAGAAGGAAAGCGAGATAGAGGAAGACCAATGATAGGGTATCCATCACAAATTGAGAAAGAGATTAATGTTATATCTTATAAGGACCCTCCATTAATTTTAAGTATTAGCTTAATTAACTTCCAACTCGTATCTACGCTATTATCATTTTAGACGACGTTGTTCCTTGAATGAGCACTAAGTGAATATTATTCAAGCACTTCAGTCTTTTGAATCGGGTGATTATATTTAAAACAGGTTCCTGCCGGGTTCTTTAAATATCCCAAAATTTCCTTAATTTCCCAGAGTATAAGCGACGATAGCCGAATGGTTGGATGATTGGAATTCGAATCACAGAACACCTGAGTTCGATCTTCAGGTGGTTGGCTCGTACCAATGAGTTTTAATAAAACTTATGAACGAAATATATGGTTGGCTTGGACATAAAGACGGCGACGGACTCACCACCCGTTGAATATCCCAAAAATATCTTCGATGGAAGGTGGGTCGAAACGATTTAACTTCCTAGAACTCTGTCTACTCCAGCATTGGGAATTATTAACCGATGAACAGTAGTTACCTGGACTCTCTACACGACATTTAGAAAACTATCACTCATATTTTGTTACTCTCCACGGGATCATTTTCGGAGATAAAAATCGCTTCGTCATCATCATTGTAGCTTATCGAACGTCCACTGCTGCAGATACCTTCCCCTAAGAATTGCCACATAAAACAGTCCTGTGCTATCTACATCTATCGATGCCGCGCTATGTTTTGAAGATCGACGTTCTGTATTTTGACGAGTCGTCCTAAACTGATTTGCCTACACCAGGCTGTCACACGAAAACGTTTATTACCTAGCGGTAGTCATTTTTGTGGGTGACGTCGCCGGCCCATTGCCAATACAGCATTCTGATCTCAGAAATGCCAGAACAAAACACAGCAGTGACGGGCAGAATAATTGTCAGTCTGGCAGTCTAAGGTGCAAGATGTCTTGAGAAGAGGTACGAGAGAAGTGACAAGAGGGACTATGATAACCAATCCGTTTGCTTGCTTGGCTATTAGAGCAAACCCTCCCGTACGGAAGAGACCTATATCTTGCAGTGGACTTTAACGGGCTTTTATGGTATGATGAATGGATTCTGCTTACAGAAATAATAAAAAAAAAACCTAACTTTGTTCGATTTAATCTGCGGTTAACGTTCTAGAAATTTCCCGCCCTATTCTACACTTGAGATGAGGCGATTCTTAGGACACGGTTACCTGTAATTGAAATGTGCTGTCTTCGCTATATTATTAGAGTTAAAATCATTTCTAAATACGCTTAGCTGTAATTAAAAACTTTTAAACTGATTTTTGTCATATATTGTGCTCAGGATTTTACTACTTCGAACTTTTTTGTCAAAAAAGGTGTTTATATTTTTTTTTTTTGATAACCATGGAGGAAATGTTTTATGCACGAACGTCCCTTGGCCGGGAGGCCACCGAAACGAACAGTGTCGGGCTCGAATCTCAGAAGGAGAAGCATACCGACTAAAACCATCCACGGGATGCTGTTGGCCCGGAGGCCTTTACAGCTTCGTCTAAGGAGACTTGCGAGGAGAGGCTCGCAAGTTAGAGTTGAAGAAAATAATGGCTGCTGCTGCGAAGCACTGCGTCCCCTAAAACGAAAGAGATGACTTCCGACATGGGGGAGGGGCCATGCGATCCGAGGGCCCCAGTTGGTTTGGAGGAAAATCTCCTCTCGGATCGCCTTGTGTTAACCTTTTAGTGACGACTACGACCACGAGAAAGTCTCGTGCTAGTCGTGAAATTACGACGATGGCGAGGTTGTGTAAGCCGCAGAATGCGGCTTGTGTCTGTGTGTGTGCGAAAGTACGTAGGGGGCGGGGCCTCATACGCATTGTTGACACGGGTGATTGCGTCATCATCGTCTATGATGACGCATTTCGGGCGCCTCATTTGAGGTGGAGTATCGCGCGCGGGTGTGTAATTCCCTAACGCTGCCACTGGCGGATTTGTATGTAAGTTCGTCCTATCGAAGTAGTCGATGGAGAACTTTTAAATAACGCTGCCATTGTAGGCAGTTTGAGATCGCGATGCAGATCTACATTCCGCATATATGCGGGAGCGCCAGTTGCGCTTCGCGAAATCGGTTTTGAATCACTTGGGTGAGTTCAAACGTACTTTGGGGACGTGCGCGAATACTATACTGGCGTATGACATGACGGGTCGTACGCAAGTTGTGTATAGGCGTATTTTGTGTTTTAGCAGCATTTTGCTGCGGCTATTTGTAAGGTTAAAGAGGCGGCCGGATATGAAGGCCGCTCTATCTGACAATTTTAATATGTTTCTTGAAGTTCAGTCTACGGTCTAAGGTGACTCCAAGATATTTTACTTCTGACACCCAGGGAATGGGTTTGTCGAAAAGGGTTATTTTACTGAATCTGTTAGGGCGATTCGAGTTTTTGTGATTCCTGCTGAACAAGACCGCGTTGCTCTTTTCAGGATTAATGTCGATCCTCCATTTCCTAAACCACTCGCTTAAAGCGGTGGCCGCGGCTTGGAGGCGAATTCTCGATGCGTTAAGATCCGCAGAGTATAGAGTGGTATCGTCGGCGAATAAGGCCAATTCTACCTTTTTATTTGGGTCTTTTGGGATATCGCTCGTATAAAGCGTGTATAGTGTGGGCGAGAGGACCGAGCCTTGCGGAACGCCGGCTTTTAAGTCTCTGCTGGAGGACAGAGTGCCCTCGACTTTGTAGCGGAAGGTGCGATTCGACAAGTAGGCTTGTATGATGTGCACAAGCCTGTCTGACATACCGTAGTTGTATAGCTTGTATATCAAGCCATTGTGCCAGACTTTGTCGAACGCTTTCGCGACATCGAAGAAGAGTGCTCCTACCTTATATTTGGGGTTATCATTTAGGCGCTCGAGTATGTGCTCCGTGAGGCGGTGCACTTGCTGAACGCATGAGTGCTTAGCTCTAAAGCCAAACTGCTCATCAGGAATGACATTTAGTGACTGAGCGCTGTCCTTGAGGCGGATCAAAATTATGTGCTCGTTGATTTTCCCCAGTGCGCTGAGGAGACTAATGGGCCTATAGCTGGAGGCCTGTTTTTTCGGTTTCCCGGGTTTATGGATCCCTATTACGTGGGCTTCTTTCCAGGAGTCTGGAAAGGTGCAACTTGTGAGAAGGGCATTGAAGATTGTTACTAATCAATCTAATATAATAGCAACGAATTTGGGAGAGTTTTAACTAACCTATTTGAGATGCCGTCGGCTCCTGGAGCCTTACGTACCCTAAGGTTTTTAATTATACCCTTAACCTCTTCGAGTGAGGTAGGCGGGAGAGGTTCACCCGTTAGTGGCTGCGTCATTTTCCGCGATACGAAGTCGTCCACATTCTGAATGTGTACGGGATCTGTGGGTTGCGTGCTTGGAGAGCACTGACTTTCGAAGCTGTCGGCTAAACATTCGGCTTTTTCCCTATCGTCAAAAGCTATAGAAACGTCGGGACTGACCAGGGAGGCATAGATACGACAGAGTCGGACTTCATCGACCTCGCCAACTGCCAGTAGGCAGTGTGCGAAGGCGTGATGTCCAACATTAGCTTGTCCCATCTTTGCCCCTCAACTCAGCCATGCGCTGTTTAACCTCCCTTTGGGTTGGCGCATCCTAACGCGGTTTGCGTCAGTCCTATACCTGTCGTATGCCCTATTGGCGGCATTTTTCTCTCTCAACAGCTGTCTGAACTCAGCAGGCAACTCAAAGCGGCGGTCGTTTGCCGCTTTGACCCGCCTGGAGGATACACTGACGGCGGTTTTAGGTGAGAGGTGAGATGAACGACGGCGGCAAGTGCCGTGTCTTTATTATCAATGACCTCCGGTATGTTTGCTAACTCCGGGGAATCCGTAGACTCGGTATTCCTCGAGTTTACGCCAGTCTGTCACGGTAAGTTGTTTATAGAAAAGGGCTTTTATTATATAGGCGCTTCCAATATCAATATTTTACATAGGGATCAAATTATAAGACTTGTTGTACTACTATTTCAAACGCCTTGCGTGTACAGAACTATGTAATAACGGAAACAAATGTAGATACTATAAGTATTTGACTTAGAAATTTATTCCGGTATGATATTCACTTTAATTTACTTTAGAAGGCGTGGTAGCCTCAAGGCCAGTGTGCTTGCTTAAGAAGCGAGGGCATTGGTTCGATCCCAGCTCTACTTAGATTTTTAAAATTATTATAAATATTTATATATATTAAGTGCTCAATTTACCACAACCTCGACGGTGAAAATAATTTACCATAAAAAATGTCATTTCGTGGACATTAACACGCATTAAGTTTATCGTAGGCTTAAATTCTACGACCGCGACAGAAACAGTTTAGAACAACGTGACGGACTTAAAATCTGTCACGTTGTTCCAAATTAGCACCGTGTTATGTGCCACGAAGAGTCTAAAGATCTAAACGACTACTCCCAGTATTGGGAATAGCGTAAAGATGTAGTGGTTTATACATACATACATACATAGTGGTCTATTAAATTTCACTGCAGGATATAGTCCTCTAGTTTATAGGATGTAGTCCCATATCATTGATAATTTCACACGATTTTTGATTTACTATTTTCCTCTGTTTAATACATCTGCCGCTTATCCTCCATATCGCTCAAAGTTGACTGCCAGATAACATTATAAAGTATTGAATCCGCCCATTGTTACCTATTTATTAGGTGTGAATAAAGAATAAATAAATGAAATAAATAAATAAATAGATTGCTCTGATCCCTTAAGCACTTTCATTATGGAATTAGAAGCTACGAAGGCATCACAAACACCTGGACCTGAGAAAATACAGAATAAGTGTTTTCTATATCGTCCCGACCGGAAATCGAACCCGAGACCTCAGAGCTGGCGATACCTTGAAAACCAGTGTGCGCCACTCGCGCATGGAGGTAGTCGAGAAACAACCCCACGAGAACATTGAACTACAAAAAACTTTATTAAAAAGTCGTCACCTAATACAGCACCGAACTGTAACGAATTAAAGCCAGAGTCTCGGATTGTTAAAGAAATAAAGCCAGGTCGAAGACAACAATGGCTCGTATCAACCAATTTCGCAGCTCAGTCGCTCCATAAGCCTAGCAATAGTTCACTCGGAAATCCGCACAGTATACGCTACAATAAACGTGCTACGCATGAAACTGGATTGGCGTTATGAGGCAACAAACCCTCGGTGACTACGTTTGATTACGTTTTACGTTTATTTATATTGGTTGTTTTTAGGGTAGGCAAAGGTCTACACAATTTAGTCCTATTGTTTATTTGGGATAATAGCAAAATATAGTTAATAGAAAATATCTCTTCTGGATCTATAAGACGATTCATGAGCAAAAAATACTTGTTAAACAATAATTGAATAATAAGCTAAATACATACATAGACAGAGACAACATCAAATACATTGCTCTGAGCCCAAAATAATTAACTAAAGCACCGAGTGTACCACAAACACCCTGATCCGAGAAAATGCAGAAAAAGTGATTTTCTACATGGACCGTCCGGGAATCAAACCCGGGACTGAGGAGCTGGTCACCTTGCAACTCGGTGTATATGCCACTCGGCCATCTAGATCGCCATATTATGAAGTAGGGATTAGGGCAAAGTGTTAAAAAAGAGACATGATGTTGTTAATATTTGCTCTTATAATAGGCGTAACTCGAAAGGGCCTAAATTAACTGCCTCAGTAAGGGAATTTGTTTAATGGTATCAAAACAAGTGTAACTAGAGAAAACAGATCGACAAGTTTTTGACAAATATGTAATATGTCTTCAACTTGCCACATCATATTAATGTCTTTAAAACCGTCACTCTATATTAATCTTATTAATATTTAACGCCATATTTAGACATTTATCTTGTATTAAAGATAATTCATTTTGTACATATTATAAATACTTACTTAAATAAAGGTTTGTTCTAAGTCCACTGCAGGACCAAGGCCCCACCAAAGAAGCGTTTGCCACAATCGCCACAAATCATCTCATATTTTTGTATTATCTTAAAAAAAAGATTGACCATAACAGAGGACAATAATATTTCCTGTCACAATTTCAATCCCTTTACTACTTCAGTATATATACACATACTGACTACCTGTCACGTTGTCCCAAAAATGCGGTAAAAAGGTGAAGGTTGAAAGTATTCAATTGTCTAGACCTCTGTCTACCCCAGTGTTGCAAATGGCGTGAAGGCGTATACAAATATTATAATTTATTACTCGGTATATCAGTCTGAGCAGTAAAAATACATTAATTTACTAACGTTAGATTTCTACTAACATATTCTACATATGTGTCTGTGATCTTTCTAATTGATTTCTACTAATTACTTACTTTACAAAGAAAATTAATTAAACTAGAAAAATCTTTTTGAAGATAATTATCTTCGTCCTTTTCTGACTAAGCTTTTAAAGGAAAGATACCTTAATTAAAAGTGGAATACACTTCTACGTATGCTGTACTCGCAAAAATAAAATAGAATATTTTAGAAGTGAAAAGTAATTGCAAGATACTTCGTGTGTAATATATATAATACTAAAATAAAATACGTAATAGAGATTTAAGACAGCAATGCAGATTTTTTATGGGTTTACCTTAAGAATCGACTTTCGTAATATTTTCGTATACAAGTCCGGAGCATGCAAATTTATGTGGAGTAAAATCAAACTTTCTTCTTAACGTTATGACCTATGTTCAACTTATCTTGCGCTCCCTCCAGCACAGAGTACTCTCGGCAGCATGGTAACGGTTGTTTTTCCCTCCATAAGTGTATGATGTATTTTGATAAATATAAACATATAATTTAATATAAATAAATAAATCATTTATGTTTATTTACTAATTAAATTACGTTTTTTTTTATAATTAGCAGAGTTTATAAGATAGCCGAGTCACGATAGCCAAGTGGTTGGATGGTCGGAATTACGAGTCAAGACCCGAGTTCGATCCCCGGTGGCGAGCTCGTACCAATGGGTTTTCAAAACTTATGTACGAATTATATCGTTGGCTTGGACATAAAGACGGCGACGGGCTCACCACTTGTCACGTTGTCTCGAAAATATCTTCGGTGGAAGGTGGGTCAAAGGGACTCAATTTTCTAGACTAGACCTCTGTCTACCCCTGTATTGGGAATTGCGTGAAGATATTTATTTATTTATTTGTTTATAAAGAGTAACTAGAGTCTAACCTGTAAGATGCTTGGTATTGCGATCGCCAAACCGCTTGGCATGCGTTGTGATTAAATCAAATCCCATTATAGGAGCGGCTTATATTATACAGTGGACTTAAGAAAACATGAAGTAAGTAAACTCTGGGAACAAATAATTTGAACAAAAGAATAGATAATTTCCAATTATTTCTATTCATTCAAATTCTTTCAAAGAAGTCAGTTTTCAAATGAACCACATTTTATCATTATTTGCTCTACAATAAAGGACTGTAACTTCCAATTTCACTTTTATTTGCTAAGTGCTATTGTACCTATGACTATGCAAATTCAATCTCTGTTGAAAGTAAATAAAGATTTCGACTTTTGGTATGTAATTTACTTAAAAAAAAAATAGATTTCTCATTTCATATTAATACAAAAAGCCCAGCAACGCTCGTATGCTTAAAAAAATATTGTATGTGTGTGGTGTACAATAAAGTATATACTACTACTACTACTCAGTATATAGTAAGGAAATTATGTACGCAATATTGCTTTATTGCTTAATGCTATCGGCGGATGAAATTACAAAAAAAAAGTATTTTGATTCTTTCGTATGCAAAGGCTACCTGTGAATGAAAAAGCAACTATTGACTTTTTTCAAGATTTATTTTTTGTCTACGCAAATGAACATTGTCTAAGCATTTAAAGCCTTAAGAAAAATATTTTATATTATATGTAAACATTTTTTTTTCATTTAATAATACTAATACAACTAAAACGTAATTGTGATACCAACATCATTTACCACATACTACACTTTTAATTTCCTTTTTTTATTTATATTTTTCTATTTGAGAGTGAAACGCTACTATAAGATGATGTCGTACGATTTTGATTGTTTTACGGACTAAGTCGCATGATTTATAAGTAAAAATATGGCACATACGTGATAAAAATAAATAAGTCAAAATGAAGTTCAGGTAAATAACTCACTATTATAACATACTATTCTATATATATCAGATCTACATTCATGACGTAAAGTACAAACGATTTCTTGCTCAGAAACTTTCGCATCTGCTTTATATCTCCGTCTAGAAACTCTCATTACACGTACTTTGTGCTCCAAAGAGCTAACGAGATCCTATTCGAAGAATGCTTTGCGTTAAAGTATTGTTGAGAAGTACCAAAGTATTTCTACTTACCGTACAATCTATCTATATACATAAAATACATACATATTCATAGATCGGGACTACATTATATACATTGCTCTGATCCCAAAGTAAGCAGCTTATGCACTTGTATTGTGGAATTAGGAACAACGAAAGTACCACAAAAAAAGCCAGACCCGAGAAAATGTAGAAAAAGCATTTTTCTACGTTGATCCGACTGGGAATTGAACCCGGGCCTCAGAGCTGGCGACACCATTAAAACCGGTCGTAATACACTGACGTTGCCTTGTGGTCATGGCGCTTGCTAAGGACGGGAGTGACACTGGTTCGATCCCCGGCACCACTAAAAATGTTAAAAGTATTTTTAACTGCTCAATTTACTATAACGTCAACAGTGAAGATCAATTTACCATAAAATGTCATTTCGTGGACGTGTGAAGTCCGCCTTCACGTAAAGCAGCGTGAAGGCTCTTTCAGTATTTTCGTTTTCGTTAGTTTTGAGTTCGATTCCCAGATGATAGGCTCATATTAATGGTTTTTTTTTTCATAAACTTGTATGCGATTTATATCTTTGCCTTGGACATTAAGACGACGACAGTCTCATCATGTGGAAGGTGGGTCGAAACAACTTAATTGTCTAGACTTCTTCCTAGCCCATTAATGGGAATGGCGTGAAGATTATATTATTATATATTATATTATTATAAATTTTATTATTACAAAATCAATCTATGTTTATCAAAATGCATTACATAGTTGTGGAAACATAAACAATAGTCACCATACTGTGCAAGATAAGTTGCGCACGAGCATGACGCACAACGTAACGAAGGAAGTTAATTAGCAAACACAAGAATGAATGAAACGAGTTACAAATGCTCCCATTTCAAAACGAAAACAGTTTCATTAACGATGTAGAACGAACGCTTGATACCATGATTACGGGAAATAGGTGAACGAAATCACCAATGGCTGGACCGCAATTAAAAGCTCCCAAGGCCGGGTTGTTATAATCGACATTCGGAATATTATTTCCTATAAAATAGAATAACGTTTGTTGTAATTGTACACACACGACAGGACTATGTACACATATTCACATAATATTTCGTTTTATTTTAAACATAATATTTCTTTACTTCAAGCAATTCCCAATGTAATTAGTACATAAGCTTTTGAAAAACCCATTGGGACGTGCCTGCCACCTGGGGATCAAACTCAGGTCTCTTGACTCTATATATTTCTTTACTAATATTTGGAAATATGGCTTTAGGGCATCGTCTAAAGAATTTAAGATAAAATTATTTTACAAAATGCAACCGTAGATAAAAACATACACAGATAGGGACAACTTCACATACATTCTGATCTCTAATCTACTAAGGGTGCCACTGAAAATCAGGGTTGGGGTGTTCTACTTCTGATACATTCCAACATATCCTGAGTGGCTTTCCTTTTTGGAGCATAGCGGCATTAACGAGTGGATTATCTGTGTAATACACCTTATGCATTACTCCTTATTCTGTAGTTCTTTATCATTATTTTTTTATATATTATTGATTGCTTTTTTGTTACTTGTTTTTTTTATTTAATTGTACCATACCTATAAACAAGGAGTGAATGTCCTTTGTTTCATGACTTCTATGTATAATTTTATTATATTTTTTTGTTTTCTATGTCTACTCAAATGTTAATGTGTTTTATGTAATCCGCTTGTTTATGTTGCTTGTGCCAAATAAAATATTCTTTCTTTCTTTCTTCTTTCTTAATCTCAAAGTAAATAGCTAAAGCACTTGCGTTATGGAATCGCAAACAACGAAGGCACCACTAAACACCATGACCCGCGACAATGTAGAAAAAGTGGTTCTATACATTGATCCGTCCGGGAATCAAACCAGAGACCTCAGAACTGGCGGCAATATATAAACATTGATTGGCGATCATCATAATGTGACAAGCCTTGTGCCGTCACCGATCTTTGTTTAATTAAAGACGACCTCCGTCGACGAGTGGCGTAACCGCCGATTTGCATGGTGTCGTCAGCTCTAAGGTCCCGAGTTCGATTCCCAGTGGGGCCTATGAAGAATACACTTTTTCTCTATTTTCTCGGGTTTGGGTGTTTGTGTTACTTTCGTCGTTTCCGATTCCATAATGCAAGTTATTAAACTACTTACTTTAGAATCAGAGCAATGTATGTCATGTTGCCCACATATATGTATGAAATTTTGGTCAGGTATTTTCGAGATTTTTAAACTCCTGACGAGAGATCGGAATTCTAGTAGTGACACCCGAGTTAGTTCCCCAGGCGGTAGGCTTGTACCACTGAGATTTTAAGAACATATGTACGAGTTATATGAAGAATTACTTACTTTGGCTATGAAAACGGCAAAAGGCTCGCCACCACTCACATTGTCACAAATCAAGCTCAGTTGAAATGTGTCGAAAGACTAAATTCTTTAGACCACTGCCTACCCCTGTACTGGAAAATGCATGAATATTATACTCCTCCAGGTATAACCTTCAGATTTGTAACAGGGTATTACCGGTTAGCACCTTTTCGAAGGTATTACCGTGCAATGCATTAGAAACCCTGTAAATAACCTCAAAACCATGAAGGTTTTCTTGTGCAATAATTGAAAAATAATAAATGCCTGACTATGGGTGTTTATTTTTTTATTTACTATTGAAGTTTGTTTGACGATGTTCTATTCTAGGCACTGGTATGATAGGTGTATGTGAGGATATTTTTTTAATTGTTGTCAACTATTTATTATATAGGACGATCTCCGTGGATGAGTGGTGCACACCCATTTTCAAGGTGTCACCAGCTCTGTGGTCCCAGGTTCGATTCTCGGACGGGAAAATGTAGGAAATCATTTTATCAATATTCTTTATTTTCTTAGGTGCTTTCGCGTGCTTTAGCTACTAACATATGTTACGATTAAAACAAAACATGATCTTTTCAATCTAAATCCGCTACGAACGTACATATTTAAAACCATATGCGAGAACATGACTTACTTTTATTACCAATCAATGTCTGCTTATTGATTTTTAACGCCAGAATGTAGTTAACATTAGTATATCTATCAGAATAAACCTCAGCTACCTTGATTGCCTCTTGGCAGCTATTACGAGCGCCCTTGTAGGAGTATCAAAGGTTAAGTGCTTCACTATTAATACTACCGGATCAACAATGGATCGGAAGGTGACTGGAAAGGGTTTTATTTCACTGGTAATTATGTCCAGGTGTAATAACTATAATATACTTTACACTTAATACATCGTACCGCTAGGGACAAACATTACTGTGATAAATATAAATGTTCCGACAAGAGTCATGGACGTTCATATGTATTTATAAATATTTATTTATATAAATATATATTTTGTAAAATATCTTAGCTAACGGTGCATATCGTGGTGACATTTAGACGGCGATCAGCTCATCACCTGTCACGTCGTTCCAAACAAGCTCCAGTGAAATGAGATTCGAAAGGCCTAAATTGGACCTCTTAATACCCCGGCATCAGAAAATACTTAAAGATAAAAAATAAACAACAATAATTTCGTTATTTAAATCATTTACTACTTATAACAACTTCCATACCGCTGGGCTGTATTTATCCAAATATTTTCTAGTATTTAGTTGAATAACAGCATGTTACGCGACCCCCGGGAAATAGAGTTTGTATTGATTCCACCAAGGCTTGTACACACAAGTAGTAAACCGTCACCGCTTCGATTTTTTAAATTTCCATAAATATCCTAGCCCGATCGCATGAAATAAAAGTTTACCTCCAATGTAGTGTTTTAAGCTCTGTTCTGAAGTAAAGTATAAAACACAAATTTTTTCTTTCTTTGCTAATATACATGTCAGTATTTTGCGACATTTTAAAGTTTACTGCAGTAGAGGGTGCTATCGTACAAGAGGTTTTGCCACCTTAGACACCTTGGGTGTTGGTGTATATTAGATGCTGTCGCCCTGCCCTAATTTTTTCCTTATTCATTAAAAGTATTTACTTAAAAAAATAACAATTTTTAGAAAGGTTGTATGTTTTAAAAAAGTTTAGTGTCATTTATGTGTTATCGAGAGAAGTTTGATCATCATTGAGAACATAAAAATTATATGTAGATATAATATGAGTGCGTAGACAAACATACATAAATAAAACTATATATAAACCAATAACACTTGTGTATATGTGTTTGGAAGCCGTAATACATTCTTATGTAAATATTTTATAGTTCCAATAATGTCATATACGAATGTTGTATTGAAAACCCCTTTTTCATCTTTTTATCCTTTTTTAAAGGATGGAAGTGGTATCGGCCAAAGAATTTGCCACCTCTTTCTTCCCGTTGGTGTCTTAAGAGGCGACTAAGGGAGAAGAATTGACTACATCAATGGCTGTCAACGGATGACGGTATAACCATCTCGAAAAATTGTAGACCAAATTAAGAAGACTGGTTACGAGAAGCAGCGTCTAAGGGGCGAAGTGTCTGGTACTGCGATCGCCAATCTGAAGCCGAGCGTGGCGATTATGGCAAAACTTACGGAAGAGGACTATATTTAGCAGAGGACTGGGATGTTCATTGGTATTTCATATTTTAAAAGATTGTTTTAATAAAGAAAATTTTGGGATCATTAATTATAATGAGGGTTTTTTAGTGAAAATAAATCGTTTGATGGTTAAAATCTTGAAACATCGTGATGTTAATATTACAATATTTTCTATGAACAAGTATTAGAGCTTGGTCATAATATACTAATAGGTATAGTTTGTAAATTAACTTAAAAAATCTATTTACATATTTATTTTTACTTACAATAACTTTACAGTCACAAGTTACGTCAAGTTGCTTGTTGGTAATTTTATATCTTCACTCATTTTCGTCAAGTCACGATAGCCAGTGGTTAGGTGGTAGGAAATCGAGTCAATAAACCCGAGTTCGATCCTCTGCTGGTAGGCTAATTAATACCAATGGGGTTTACAACACTTATGAACGATTTATATCGACGGTTTAGATATAAAGACGGCATCTTTTACATCTCTATGTAAAGGTGAAGTTAGGGTGCAACTTAGTATAAACTTGGTTATACAACATTGCATTTTTTATAAGCGTTTAGGAAACGAAATTTGTAAATTTTTGTTATTTATTATAAAGGTCACAGTTCGTAACAGTAACGTAATCCAAAGTTACATGTATTTTATGCGTTGTTATAAAAACATTGCCTGTTCCAATCTTATACGAGCGATAATATTTCACGGTTACACCGCGATATTGGGAGCACGGAATAAAGTAAATTTTTTTGACTTACGTGGTTTTACACTAGATAATGAAATTGGAAAATATTCGTACCTCTCACCTTTCTTTGCCCTTATTTTCTTGACTAAAAATAAATAAAAAATACCATTGACTAAAACTTATTAATACATTATAGTAAATTGATTTCGGAATGACCTGTACAGTATTGCGGGGAGTCATGGATGCAGGTGGTAGGGCCTTTATTTGTAGCAATATTTAGGGTGAGCAAGAGCAAGAGAGGAAAGAGATCGATGAAAAAGAAGATAGAACAGTATATTGTTTTTATTATCTAAGAATGTACTTTAAAATACTGATACTGCCATATGTTATTATGTTTCATCACAGATTTTGTTGTGTCATCTATTGTCTAATATGTATTGTAAATTGATTTTTAAAAACGTAAAATAATTAGGTACGATGCTCGCTCCCTTTTAGATTTCCGTTTTTCTTTATTGAGTAAGTAAAACTTCTTTAAGCACGGTAGACGATTTTTGGATGTTAAAAAATATCAAGATCATATCACCGGCGTACTTCTTTTATAAGTATCCCTAAAGTTAAGGTAAAGGTGTGCCGAGAGAACTTTTTTGTCAGTATTAACTTATTCATCTTTACAAACAATTGTTGACGGGGTAACAGATTGCTTAGTGTCACGATCCTTACATACCTCTTTCGCATCTTTCACCACCGTCACCCGTCCCACAAAATATCCACAAAATATCCACAAAATATCTAATAGGACTTAGTTGTCTAGATCTCTGTCTACCCCTGTTTTGGGAATGCCGTGAAGATATTATTTTACACATTTACGCGTTAAGCCAGCCTAGTTCGTACTTTCCTTGCTTTCGAAGCTAAGGGTTAAATTTCGCTAGATTTTACTTTTTGTGAAAAACATGAAAAAATTAAACAATTTTTATTTATCTTCACGCACAATGCTATAATAATAAGATGCTAATATAGAGAGCCAAGTGTCACGATCCTTACATACCTCTTTCGCATCTTTCACCACCGTCACCCGTCCCACAAAATATCTAATAGGACTTAGTTGTCTAGATCTCTGTCTACCCCTGTTTTGGGAATGCCGTGAAGATATTATTTTACACATTTACGCGTTAAGCCAGCCTAGTTCGTACTTTCCTTGCTTTCGAAGCTAAGGGTTAAATTTCGCTAGATTTTACTTTTTGTGAAAAACATGAAAAAATTAAACAATTTTTATTTATCTTCACGCACAATGCTATAATAATAAGATGCTAATATAGAGAGCCAAGTGTCACGATCCTTACATACCTCTTTCGCATCTTTCACCACCGTCACCCGTCCCACAAAATATCTAATAGGACTTAGTTGTCTAGATCTCTGTCTACCCCTGTTTTGGGAATGCCGTGAAGATATTATTTTACACATTTACGCGTTAAGCCAGCCTAGTTCGTACTTTCCTTGCTTTCGAAGCTAAGGGTTAAATTTCGCTAGATTTTACTTTTTGTGAAAAACATGAAAAAATTAAACAATTTTTATTTATCTTCACGCACAATGCTATAATAATAAGATGCTAATATAGAGAGCCAAGTGTCACGATCCTTACATACCTCTTTCGCATCTTTCACCACCGTCACCCGTCCCACAAAATATCTAATAGGACTTAGTTGTCTAGATCTCTGTCTACCCCTGTTTTGGGAATGCCGTGAAGATATTATTTTACACATTTACGCGTTAAGCCAGCCTAGTTCGTACTTTCCTTGCTTTCGAAGCTAAGGGTTAAATTTCGCTAGATTTTACTTTTTGTGAAAAACATGAAAAAATTAAACAATTTTTATTTATCTTCACGCACAATGCTATAATAATAAGATGCTAATATAGAGAGCCAAGTGTCACGATCCTTACATACCTCTTTCGCATCTTTCACCACCGTCACCCGTCCCACAAAATATCCACAAAATATCTAATAGGACTTAGTTGTCTAGATCTCTGTCTACCCCTGTTTTGGGAATGCCGTGAAGATATTATTTTACACATTTACGCGTTAAGCCAGCCTAGTTCGTACTTTCCTTGCTTTCGAAGCTAAGGGTTAAATTTCGCTAGATTTTACTTTTTGTGAAAAACATGAAAAAATTAAACAATTTTTATTTATCTTCACGCACAATGCTATAATAATAAGATGCTAATATAGAGAGCCAAGTGTCACGATCCTTACATACCTCTTTCGCATCTTTCACCACCGTCACCCGTCCCACAAAATATCCACAAAATATCTAATAGGACTTAGTTGTCTAGATCTCTGTCTACCCCTGTTTTGGGAATGCCGTGAAGATATTATTTTACACATTTACGCGTTAAGCCAGCCTAGTTCGTACTTTCCTTGCTTTCGAAGCTAAGGGTTAAATTTCGCTAGATTTTACTTTTTGTGAAAAACATGAAAAAATTAAACAATTTTTATTTATCTTCACGCACAATGCTATAATAATAAGATGCTAATATAGAGAGCCAAGTGTCACGATCCTTACATACCTCTTTCGCATCTTTCACCACCGTCCACAAAATATCTAATAGGACTTAGTTGTCTAGATCTCTGTCTACCCCTGTTTTGGGAATGCCGTGAAGATATTATTTTATAACAACATCTCTTTGTCACGATTGCCAAGTGATTGGGTGATTACAGTTCGAGTCAAGAGACCCGAGTTCGATCCTCTGCTGGTAGGCTAATTAATACCAATGGGGTTTACAACACTTATGAACGATTTATATCGACGGTTTAGATATAAAGACGGCATCTTTTACATCTCTATGTAAAGGTGAAGTTAGGGTGCAACTTAGTATAAACTTGGTTATACAACATTGCATTTTTTATAAGCGTTTAGGAAAACAAATTTGTAAATTTTTGTTATTTATTATAAAGGTCACAGTTCGTAACAGTAACGTAATCCAAAGTTACATGTATTTTATGCGTTGTTATAAAAACATTGCCTGTTCCAATCTTATACGAGCGATAATATTTCACGGTTACACCGCGATATTGGGAGCACGGAATAAAGTAAATTTATTTGACGTAGCCCTTTTCCGACTTACGTGGTTTTACACTAGATAATGAAATTGGAAAATATTCGTACCTCTCACCTTTCTTTGCCCTTATTTTCTTGACTAAAATAAATAAAAATACCATTGACTAAAATTATTCATTCATTATAGTAAATTGATTTCGGGATGACCTGCACAGTATTGCGGGGAGTCATGGATGCAGGTGGTAGGACCTTTATTTGTAGCAATATTTAGGGTGAGCAAGAGCAAGAGGGGAAAGAGATCAATGAAAAAGAAGATAGAACAGTATATTGTTTTTATTATCTAAGAGTGTACTTTAAAATACTGATACTGCCATATGTTATTATGTTTCATCACAGATTTTGTTGTGTCATCTATTGTCTAATATGTATTGTAAATTGATATTTAAAAACGTAAAATAATTAGGTACGATGCTCGCTCCCTTTTAGATTTCCGTTTTTCTTGATTGAGTAAGTAAAACTTCTTTAAGCATGGTAGACGATTTTTGGATGTTAAAAAATATCAAGATCATATCACCGGTGTACTTCTTTTATAAGTATCCCTAAAGTTAAGGTAAAGGTGTGCCGAGAGAACTTTTTTGTCAGTATTAACTTATTTATCTTTACAAACAATTGTTGACGGGGTAACAGATTGCTTAGTGTCACGATCCTGTAAAACACTAAAATCCTTTAAAACAATATTATATGTTTTAAATTAACATTATTATATTTGAAGTCACGATAGCCGAGTTGTTGGGTGGTCGGAATTTCGAGTCGAGAGACCCGAGTTCGATCCCCAGGTGGCAGTACCAATGAGTTTTCAAAACTTATGTACGAATTTCATCGTTAGCGACGGGCTCACCACCTGTCACGTTGTCCCGAAAATATCTTCGGTTGAAGGTGGGCCAAAGGGACTTAATTGTCTAGACTGGACCTCTATCTACCCCTGTATTGGGAATTGCGTGAGGATATTTTTAAATTAACATTATAAATTATTTATTATTATTATTTATTTATCTTCACGCACAATCCCTGACAGGGTAGCCAGAAGAACAGATCGCCAAGTGTCACGATCCTACATACTTCTTTCGCTTCTTTCAGATTCATCATCTTCTTCATACATGCACGTCTAGGTATCCGAGTACTCTTGACCCTCCCTCTTCGAGCAATTTGCTCACATGTTCTTCGAAAGTTAGTCTCGGTCTACCTCGACACCTTTTAATATTAACTTTCGCGGTATATATTTTCTTCACCATTCGGTCTTCACTCATTTGCTCAACGTGCCCAAACCATCGAAGCACGCCCTTATCCATTTTGAGACAAGGTCATCTTTCAAGCCGGCCATATTGCGAATCTCTTCGTTTCGCTTTCGGTCAGCCATGGTAAAACCGCACATTTTACGAAGTTATCGCATCTCCACTGCATTCAACGTGCTTTTATGCTTCTTCTGGCATACCCAGGTTTCGCTGCCATATAACAAAGTCGGTACCAACACTGCGTTATGTATTGCAAGGCGTGCACTTTTCACAACGCCTTGCCTTTTGATTAACGCAGTCAGGGCACCATTGACTTGGTTCCCGGCAGCGACACGCCTGTCCACATCTAAATCACATCTTCCATCCCGGCTAAACGCACTCCCCAAGTATACAATTTCATTCGCCTGTTCTAGACATTCCTGATTTACCCAAATTTCGCACTTCGTTCTTTCTTCGTCCCTTTCAAATACCAGAACCTTATTTTTATTAGAATTCAAACGGATACCATTAATTTCACATTCTTCTTTCATACACGTGACTAATGCCTGCAGTTCTACCTCTGATGGTGCAATAAGCACTGCATCATCAGCATATAGCAGACAATTTACTTTTATGTCACCATCTTTCAGCTTCTCTAAACAGCTGTCGAGATACAGTATGCACAGCCAGCAAGACATGACACAACCCTGTTTTACGCCCGTTTGGACGCTAAACATGGGTGACAGGTCATGCCCTACCCGCACACAGGCTTTACAGTCACAGTAAAGTGACTGCACAGCCCTTAGCAATCGACCATCCACACCATACCCTGGCAACAGTTCCCACATTTTCTTCCTTACAACCTTATCAAATGCTTTCTCAAGATCCACAAAAGCACAGAAAATCTTCTGGTTAGCAGCCAGAAGCTTCTCTGTGATCTTGCGGAGAGAAAACATTTGATCCGTGCATAATTCCAGGTCTAAATCCGCATTGTGCCTCCCATAGAAATCTTTCCGATTTCACATTATAAATTATTTATTTTAAATTTGCTGCCAAAACTAAAGAACGTTTGCTAGCCGTGTGTTAGTGTCAACCTCCAACCCTCCAAGAAGCTGTGATACATTGTCAAGTTGCCCTTGACACAGACGCAACCTGTGAGTATTCTGAGCTCATTCACGGTCATATCGTGTTACAAAAAATCCTGTAAGTTTTCATAGATATATAATATACTTGTACACATGTATGGTACATTTTTTTTATAGAAAAGACCGGAAAACGAGCAGGCGGCTCACTTGATGGTAAGTGATTACCGCCGCCCATGAACACCCGCAATACCCCCAGAATTGTGGGAGCGGGGTGTGTGGGCCTCCGGTTACCTGCACTCACCAGACGAAACGCAGAAGTTTGTTAGACTTCTACTTTACGCCGGTATTCTGTGAGGTCATGGTCTTCCCGGGGTCGAGCCGGCCCATTCATGCAACAACAAAAGCTGATGCGTGGCTCTACCACTGTAAGAATATACCTCTACCACATATTACTTTTTTTGCGGAATATTTCGTATAATATTTTTCATTTCTTTGTTTTCGGTGGAAGGTCGAAAGGATCCTGTGTACCCCATTGTGGACATGTGTATTGGGAATGGCGTGAAGATATTTTCTTTTAATTTTCCTTTTTGTTTATTGTTACCATTTTGACAATGGTATCAACAGTAGTAGAGCCACGCATCAACTTTTGTTGTTGCATGAATGGGCCGGCTCGACCGGGGAAGTACTACGACCTCACAGAATACCGGCGTGAAGTAGAATTCTAACAAACTTCTGCGTTTCGTCTGGTGAGTGCAGGTAACCGGAGGCCCACACACCCCCCAATTCTGGGGAGGGGGGATCAGTTTTCCATAGATTGAAAGTCTTTCCTTTTGGTTCAAGTCATGTACATTTCAAATTTCATCGACATGGATTATTTTTTCTTAAAACAACCATAACCGATTTCGATGGAATTTGACACACTGATTAGTTACAGTAGACTTAAAATCAGTTCACAATTTTAGTGGTGTCGGCCCGGGAGTCCAACTCAGATATCGTTTGCTTGGACACTGATGACCGGTCTACTGAATTTATATTTATTTATTTATCTTCACGCACAATCCCTGACAGGGTAGCCAGAGAACAGATCGCCAAGTGTCACGATCCCTACATACTTCTTTCGCTTCTTTCAGATTCATCATCTTCTTCATACATGCACGTCTAGGTATCCGAGTACTCTTGACCCTCCTCTCTTGGAGCAATTTGCTCACATGGTCTTCGAAAGTTAATCTCGGTCTACCTCGACACCTTTTAATATTAACTTTCGCGCTATATATTTTCTTCACCATTCGGTCTTCACTCATTCGCTCAACGTGCCCAAACCATCGAAGCATGCCCTTATCCATTTTTGAGACATGGTCATCTTTCAAACCTGCCATATTGCGAATCTCTTCGTTTCGCTTTCGGTCGGCCATGGTAAGGCCGCACATTTTACGAAGAGATCGCATCTCCACTGCATTCAACCTGCTTTTATGCTTCTTCTGGCATACCCAGGTTTCGCTGCCATATAACAAAGTCGGTACCAACACTGCGTTATGTATTGCAAGGCGTGCACTTTTCACAACGCCTTACCTTTTGATTAACGCAGTCAGGGCACCATTGACTTTGTTCCCGGCAGCGACACGCCTGTCCACATCTAAATCACATCTTCCATCCCCGCTAAACGCACTCCCCAAGTATACAATTTCATTCACCTGTTCTAGACATTCCTGATTTACCCAAATTTCGCACTTCGTTCTTTCTTCGTCCCTTTCAAATACCAGAACCTTAGTTTTATTAGCATTCAAACGGAGACCATTAATTTCACATTCTTCTTCATACACGTGACTAATGCCTGCAGTTCTGCCTCTGATGGTGCTATAAGCACTGCATCATCAACATAAAGCAGACAATTTACTTTTATGTCACCCAATTTCACACCCAAACAGCTATCTTTCAGCTTCTGTAAACAGCTGTCGAGATACAGTATGAATAGCCAGGAAGACATGACACAACCCTGTTTTACGCCCGTTTGGACGCTAAACATGGGTGACAGGTCATGCCCTACCCGCACACAGGCTTTACAGTCACAGTAAAGTGACTGCACAGCCCTTAGCAATCGACCATCCACACCATACCCGGCAATAGTTCCCACATTTTCTTCCTTACAACCTTATCAAATGCTTTCTCAAGATCCACAAAAGCACAGAAAATCTTCTGGTTAGCAGCCAGAAGCTTCTCCGTGATCATGCGGAGAAAACATTTGATCCGTGCATCCTCTTCCAGGTCTAAATCCGCATTGTGCCTCCCATAGAAATCTTTCCGATTTATCTTGCATCCTACGTGTCAAAACCTTCGAGTAAACTTTACTTGCTAAACTGGTCAAGCTGATCGCCCTATAGCACCCGCAGTCATAATGTGAACCTTTACCTTTATATAAAGGCACAATGACCGCGGATCGCCAATCATCCGGAACAGCCCCGTTCGCCAGCACAAATTGCACAGCAGATGAAAGCTGTCCCAGACGCGTGGCCCACCATACTTGACCATTTCAGCAGTAACTCTGTCTAGTCCCGCAGCCTTACCACATTTCAAACTTCTAATCGCACATTCAATCTCTTTCATACTGATGACCTCAGTGTCATCGAGGTCCAGTCTGGCGTACCAGTCACGGCGTCACCCCGGATCCTCACTAAGATCATCACACGCATACATCTCTCTATAAAATTCGCTCCATCGCTGCATGACGTCCGATTTTTCTGAGAGGACGTCATTGGTTCCCGAAAGCAATTTATTCATTCTTAAGGCTGTCGCACCACTCCGGGTCCTTCAACCTCTTTCCAGAAGAGTTTGGAGTTCTCATGAAGTTGTGCGACAACCTTTCGTCCGCTTCCATTCTACTCCTTTCACGCACTTCCTCAATCAATGCTTTCGTGTGAACTTTCTGGAGCTTATATCTTTCTTTCCTCTTCTCTCTCATATCCTTATCATTACTAGAGGCCAAGTAGTCTAACCATGCTTTCTTCTTCTTATTTACAGCTTCTTTCACTTCGTCATTCCACCATGCATCACCCTTTTTACTACTACCTCTTTTCACAGTTCCACACACGTCTTCCGCTGCACTAACCATTCCATCTCTAAGGCTCTGCCATATTTCTTCCACACATTCTTTCCTAACACCAATGCTGTCCAGCTTTTCGGCTACCCTTGCTTGATATTTATTCCTAGTGTCCGCTTCCTGAAGCTTCCAGCTTCGGATGCTACCGACCGACTGTGGTTCTGGTATCGCCGTCCGGTGGCGCCAACCCGCGAACAGACCCCTAAATCTAGTAATCACTTCTCTCATTCTCTCTTGTTCTAGTATACATATGGATTTTCTTGTGACTAAACATAGTGTTTGTCACAAGAAGACCCTTTTCCTTGCATACAGCCAGTATAAGCTTGCCAGCATCGTTAACCCTTTTATCGCCAAACATTCCAAGCACCGACTCGTACCCTGACTGAGCGGTACCAACCCATCCATTTAAATCACCACATACAACCATTCTTTCGTTTCCTCTAACCAAGTCTAGAACTTCTCTTACATTCTCCCAAAACTCCTCCAGCTCAGCTCTGGACGACGAAGCCACCGGCGCATAAACAGCCAAAAGGAATAACTTCGTCAGTCCCAATTTAAAGCGAACCCAGAGAAGTCTCGAGTTCACAACCTTATATTCAGTCATAACATCGACCAACCGAGACGACAGCAGCACCCCCACTCCCTGGCAGGCGCTCACGCTCTCCGGGACTCCGTACCATAGAGCTAACGCCCCGCCAGAAACTCTTCAATACCACTGCCCTTCCGCTTGGTCTCCGACAAACACGACATCTAATTCTCTTTCTTTCATTATTTCAATCAACTCATTCGTCTTATCTCTCATGCCTCCTCTAACATTCCACGTGCCTCTCTGCACTCCGTCCTCCACCTTCCGCCGTGTCGGGCTGTGCGTGACGGGTGGCGGTCCCCATCGCCGCTTTGCGCGCTGCATTTCACACCAACGGGGACGAACTGGTGTGCGTCGCCTTGGGGGGACGCCCTAACCCTCGTTGGCATGGGTGCGCAGCTGTGTAGAATTGCAGCCCTGAAAAGGGCTGGCTGGGTCGCGACGAGCACGCTTCTACAATGAATTTAGGTCTGATATTTCTAGTTACTTGTCCCACTGTTTATTGGGAGCCAATGTAATTTAGTGGTCAACTTTGGGGGAGGCCTATGGTCAGCAGTGGACTATTCATAGGCTTTAAAGAAGAAGAAGTACATACATTTGGGGCTTTTCCTTGGTCGCTTCTTACGACACCCACGGTAAGAAAGGGGGTGGTGTATTCTCACGCCTCGCGGCAAATTATTTAATGTATGTAGATGAATAATAAAACACTTTTATTATTGCGCATATTTCTAATTAAGTCTATGAAATGTAAGTATTCTTGTTATCCTTTAAAGGATCTGTGTCTCCCGGGAAAGGAAACAATAGCTGGAATCCGTCAACGGCCCCTTTGTTTTGTTGTTTGTCGGACACGCAGCCGGACGTGATGTTTTATTACCGCTACGTATTCCCATTTGTAGACATCAAAGTTCAGTTCGAACAGAGGCAAAGTTATTGAATAATAATACTTTCTGATATCTTTATATGGAATTTAATCTAGCAAAACAAATTCTTTGTAAAATTAAAAAAAATGTGATTAATGTCTTATAATAAGTGTCAGTTAAATAAAATAAAACGTCAAAATCGAAAGCTCGTAACTCGTCACTCAAAAATTGCAGTTAATTTTCCTCCATATGTTTGTTTCACCTCCATATGGTTGTTACACATTATTACACAGCAATTTTAGAGCATATAATTTCTGCTTAACATTATGTTATTAAATTAAAGAGAAAAATGACTTTAAAATTTCAACTGACCGAGCAGGATTCGAACCCGCGACCACTGCGGTATAAATCACATGCTTTAAAATCAATGAAAAATTGCGTATTAGTAAAAAACACTCAAGTAAACAGTGAAGTTAGTAAATAATAATAAATGAATAAATATATTCATGCGCCTTCCCTCATCCCATAGCTGACAGGGTAGCCAGAGTAAATAAAATAAAACGTCAAAATCGAAAGCTCGTAACTCGTCACTCAAAAATTGCAGTTAATTTTCCTCCATATGTTTGTTTCACCTCCATATGGTTGTTACACATTATTACACAGCAATTTTAGAGCATATAATTTCTGCTTAACATTATGTTATTAAATTAA
>JAGSMR010000503.1:0-22988 GCA_029286605.1 Sericinus montela
GTATAACATTCCCACCGCATACACAGGCACTACACTGAACTCAGGTAGCATACACACCATCACCCATGATACCGCGACACGTGTTTCGTCTCTAAACAAGGCATCCTCAACGATAAGACTCCACGACGTTCCACCTCTGGAATGACTCTGGTCCGGTCTTTTAAGGTTCTGCAGAGATCTTACAACGTTGGTAATCACTTCAGGTGACCTTTGATTATTTTAACAATGTAAGAGATAAATAATAAAATTCTTTAGAGAAATATCTTCATGCTATTCCCCAATGGGATAGATACAAATAAAGACTATTAAGTCACTTCGACCCACTGTCCACTCTATTAGTTTTGGGATATCGTGACGGTGGTGAGCCTGGCGCTGTCTTTAAGTCCAGGCTGACAGTGAAAATCGTGCATAAGTTTGAAAAAAAATACATTGGTACGAGTCTAAAACAAGGTTGGTGGTAGTTCTATCCGCTGAAATACCGAGCTTACTTCTTTCCATGTCACGTTGAGCTATTATTTGAACTTCTATATATATGGACAGCAGTGAAAAATTCTCTGTATTTAAAATTAAATGATTTCCGGATTTATCGCGTCTTGAGTGGTTTTACAAACAATTTTATTTCCCGCGTTTTGGATGTGTCACGACGTCATATTTAACATCAGCTTTGTATTTATTTTTTTTATAAAAACTCGCGTTAATGAACACATAAGTGATGTTAAACATAAGAACCTTCAAGAATCTGCAGTCTGTGATCACATACTAGATGGGCTACCATTATCAGATTTGACAAGCAAATGTGTGTAGTATTCGCGAAATACAAGAAATTAAGTTCTCTGTGGTTTACAAGTGAAAATATTTAGCATCAGAAATTTCTTGGAGACTCCGTTAGATGATAATTAATTTGAAAGAGGTATGCAACAATTGTCACACTTGCGATCTATTCTGTAGCTACCCCTTAAGGATCTAGCGTGAACATATTTACTAATTTAATTTATTAAAAAACGTTAACAAAGGACTTCTTCTTTTCAAATGTAATATTTTTCGCCTCCACAAAGCTTTTTGAATTTCAATCAATCATTTACAAGTACCTCGCAACAAAGATAGTAAAATATCCCACAATTCGTTGATGTACATAATACCAGCGACTTTAAGTAAGTTCAAGTAAAGATGGCAGGGCCTTCAGCTTTGTCTCACTCGGCTACTGTTAGCTAGAGTTAAGCTCAGAGCGCTTCATTTTCAATGCTGGGGTGGAAAGAGGTTCAGGCAATTAAGTTCTTTCATCATCCTTGAGCAATGAAATTGATTTCCCGGAGCCGTTAATTGTAAATACTTCGTACATACATATGTCTTCTCATACGTATAACTTAACATAAAAGAAAGAAAACATTTGTTTTAGAACTTAAAATTAAATATAAGTGAAAAAAAAACTGAAATATGTACTGTAAATTAAATACGATCGCCATTTGCAGAAGTGCAATGTGCCAAAATAGGAAAGCCACTGAGGTATATGGCTACAAGGATGAAACCTGCACTGACAGGTTCATGCCAGCCAGTCAGTGGCCCCTTATAATACATAAATATACATTCTATACACATAATAATATAAATTAAACTTTATACATTTCAATTATCTTCACGCATTTCTAATAGTCCCACAAACCGTATAATCCTTCCGACTCGTATATCACCGGTCTTTGCGTCAAGCCAAAGATATATATCGTAAATAAGTTTGCAAAAACTCACTACCCCCTAGAGATCGAACTCCTTATCTCTTCCTCTAATTCAGTCCCACCAAGCCCTCGGCAATAATAACTTAAGCATACATCTGCTACTAGTTAAATATAAATTTCATAACCGTCATGTTTCAAAACTTGCGAACTCCAGTTCAGTGATAATTTATGTGCTCGTAAATTCTAACATTTAACTAATAACCTTGAAAGGATTTGTGACATTTCATTTTTTGTTTCATGTGAAAAGGTAGAAGCCATTTTATATCGTCGGCGTACTTTTACATACAAAATAAAGAGAGAATCGCTGAAATACCAAAACATCTATTTTCTTTCTTTTAATTCAAAATTAATAAAGTGACAACCTTCGTGGACAGTGGCGTACAATCGGTAAAATTACTTTTATAAAAATTCCACAGCTTTTAAATAAAAAATATCTTCACGCAATTTAATACAGGGGGAGACATGGGTCGCCCTAGACAATTAGTCTTCATTACTTTTCCACCGAATATTTTCAGGACAACGTGACAGGTGGTGAGCCTGTCGCCGTCTTTATATCCGTTTTACGAACAGTTTTTTACAGGTCGTCGCCGCAACAAATTATGACTCGTCTTGCCATTCCGACAAAACAATGAACCGGTTAAAAGCTCGTAATGTCGATATTATGACGCCGTAAAAGCATGCATGGATAATCTATACATATAAATAAAATTGGTGTGTCTGTTTGTTATATTGATAACCAATCGCATGTATTAATATGTGGCACATACACAAAAATGACATTTTACAAGTTTTGTGCCTGTCTGACTGTTAATGTTACTCCTGTTAATCTCTGAAACCAAGCTGGATTAATTTTGACGAGACTCATGAATAGCTAATGTTGCCAAGAAGTAACATAGAGCTGCTTTTGTTTCAAATAATTATGGTTCCGCGTTAATTAATGAAGCGCGAGCAAAGCCACGGTGGGCAACTAATCATAAATATAAACTAGACTACGAGTGAAAGGAAGTTAATACCGACTGATTAAGAAGACGCTATAACGTTTTTAACTTTGTTTTGCAATTCAATTTATTATTAATTTTTTAATATTTATTGTTAATTATTTATTGTTATTAACAACAAAGTTTATTATTATAATTCAATTTATAAGCGCGTTATGATGGTCTATTGCTTTGATTTAAAATAATTATTTCTTGCTAGTACGTGATATTTAAATTATGACTTTTTAAATTAATAGTGACGGTGCCAAGTAGTTGTGTGATCGGAGTGCGAGGGCAAGAGACCCGACTTCGATCCCCAAGTGGTAGGCCCATGGGTTTAAAAACTTATGTATGATTATATTACAAAAATTATTCAGTGAAAAGGTGGGCTGAAAGGATTTTCTATTTAGTCCATTCTTAAGACCTCTATGCTTCAGAATAGATCTCGACTATCTTCCCCATAAAGTTCTTAAAAAGTCACGATAGCCGAGTTGTTGGGTGGTCGGAATTTCAGTCGAGAGACGGGATTTCCATCCCCATGTGGCAGTACCAATGAGTTTTTAAAAACTTGTGTACGAATTTCATCGTTACAACGTAATGAAAAAACCAGAGGAGGCAGTTGTGTTTTGTAAACCGGCTTCGCTAATGTGTGGCGATGTACAAATTAAAAATAATAAAATATTGCTCTGTTTGGTTATGACATTAAAATTAATTAAAAAGTAAACATCATAACGTGTCTGCGTCAACACTATGTCTTTCCGTCCGATACTGCAGCCGTTAACGGTGGGCTTCTCGACAGCATTCAAAGATGAAACAACCCCCAGTACAAACGTGGCGAAACTTGCAAGATGAAACTAAGAAATGAGCAGTTGTATGTGAGCTTGTAATTTTTCAAAGTTAAAAGTGCATGTTAAAAATACACGTAACTCAGCATTTTCAAATGTTTTTTCTCTAAGAATTGGTGACTTTGAAAGGAGTATGGCAAATGCAATTTACGTTACTACGACAGAAAAACATATGTAGCGCGATGCCAGGGCGGCTCGTTGGCCATCTCAAACAGATTTTGAGGGGACTAAATGTATTACCTTTCTTAAGTAAGACTATAGAAGTCTAGAAAGCCACGTGTAGCATTGAAAACCGCATCCGCAAATAATGTTCCAATTTAAGAAACCGACGCGAGATCATTTGATTCGTGCGTCAGTTTAAATTGAAAACAAGACATTTAGAGAACGGAAACAGGATCAAAATCCGTTCCAGTAGCTTTAGCGTCAACCTTGAACAAACATTTAAGAACTGTAAATGTCATCTTTTTCGGCTCAAACAGTAACCTATGGGACATCGTTGTAGAAGCGATCGTTGTGATACTCATGGAGAAAAGAACTAAAAAGTCACTTTGTTTCTCTAACACATTTTAATACTTTTAGATTTTTTCAAAGTTGCTAAATCTTAATATGATTAATCCAATGAACAATGGTACACTAATCAAAACTAGCGAAACGATTTGAAACTCTTAAAATTCATGGCAAAAATAATGTTGTTACTTAACATATTATTATTGATATAATCCTCTGGATGTCGCTTATAAATAATTTTCAATACGCAATACGCAGATTTCTGTTTAATTTATGGTGTTTTTTTGTTTTGCAGAAAAAACAGTACCTTACGTCGTAATGATATTTTGTATATACCTTTTTGTTTTTTATGTAAACTAGACTCAATTAAGTATTAAATTTTTAACTTCAAAATCATGGTTTTTAACACTTTCCTATAAGTTTGCTATAATATTGTTCTATGTATAATCGTTCAGAGTTGGGCATTTTTAAAACATCATCAATCTTAATAATATTTTATGATATTCTAACAAAAAGAGTACAAACGCTTCTATATTGTATAGTTTCGCGGCATGCGTCGCCACTGAAATCGGTTTTACGTGCGGCTATAGATGTTTCATCAAAAAAAACTTTAAAACGTTCTACTGAATATTTGTACGTTCCTCGCCGGGTGTCGAGCTGCTGCGCCTGCTACGTCCTCGGCGTCACCAGGTCCAATTGGGAGCCCTGGATCTAGTCACGAACGATGCGATGCGATATTGAAATTGAGCTGAAACTCTCGAATTAAAACTATGTCCTATCCGAACTAAAATTTAGTAATAATTTGTTGTATTATGTTATATTTCTATAATAAATGGAATTTGACATGTTTTAACTGTTTTATTTCTTTAACAATCTACGCCATAACGACGATAAGCTCGCCGCTACCTGTCACGTTGTCCCAAAATCTTCGGTGAAAGGCGGATCGGAAGGATTTTAATCGTCTACCTCTGTATTGGAGGAATATATGTGAATATGTTCTAAAACAAAAAGTAGCCTCTAAGGTGGTGACTTTGAAAGGAGTATGGCTTGATACAATTTACGTTACTACGACAAGAAAAACTTATGTAACACGCGATGCTGGGGCGTCGTTGGCCATCTATAAACAGATTTTGAGGGACCGTCTGTGCCACTGTTAAATAAGACTATAGAAGTCTAAGCCACGTGTAGCACTGGTACATCTAATCCGTTCTATAGATTTCCAGTTACAAACAAATAATTTTCCATTTTAGAAACCGATGCAGGAATCATTGAGACGTCAGTTTCTAAGTTGAAAAACAAGACATTAGAGAAGGAAACAGGATCAAAATCCGTTCAGTGACTTTAGCGTCCACCTTGAACAAACGTTTAAGAACTGTAAATATCATCTTTCGGCTCAAACGGTAACCTATACCACTGAGATATCGTTGTAAAGCGATCGTTGCGTTACTCTATGGAGAATTACTAAAAATGCTTTATTCTCTAACTAACTAATATGCCATTAGAATCGAATCATTCGGAATCGCTGTCGTCGATGATGGCGGGCGCGTCGTCCGTCGACCGTGAACTGCTCCTGGTCCGCGCCAGGTAGGAGTAAGACATGGTAGAGCGGCGGCGATGTACCGTGCCGGCCGCCCGCGCCGCAATCAACCGCACCCACTTGCCGCGCCTCAACGATCACGCGCTTCCTCGATGGACAGGCTGTTGCTCTTCACGGCTCGCCCCACCACCGCCACCGGCCTCCTCACTTCCTGCGGCACACGCGCGACATGGCGGGACAGCCACTCCGGAGCCCAGCCAGGGCATGGTGTGTGTGTGTGTGTGTGTATTAATATTATTAATAGAAATGTTCAGCATGAACAATTTTTATTTTATTATGTTGCAAATGTTACTTTCGACTTATACATTTCCTTATATAACGTACACACATAACAACACGGTAGTCCACTGCTGGACATGGGCCTCTCGCGTGCCGTAATCGCCACGCTTGGCGAGCCAGATTGGCGATGCGCACACCAGACACCTCGTAACTAACCGCCTTAACCTAACCTAACATTTGTACAGCCTTAGGACGGGTATTATTCATTGGGGCGCTATGATGATATTATTCCTTGGGGCATATAGACTAAAGGAAAATGACCAAGGCCAAATCTACTTTTCTACATGTCTCAGGACTGGTATGTGTGGCCATTCGTTGTTTCATTCACACAAGTGAGTTTGCTACGCAGAACATCGGTGCAATATGTATTTAACTATCAATGTGCATATATATTGTTGGGTGGTGTTGAAGGCCTTGAGATATAATTACAAATTCATACTTAATTATTCAATCAAATGTAACTAAGGCCATTTATAGCCCATGTCTCCAATGGTATTTTAACGCTAAACCCAAAGAGATATTGTTTTGTCTAATTTTTCAGTGTTCATAGCTATTGCGTTAATTAATGTTTACATAGTTTTAATGGATAATTATAAATCCATTGTTTTAATATTTAATTTAATATACTGAGGGGTATTGTAAAAACAGTATTTATAATAAGATTTCTTATAATAATACTATCTTAACGTTGGTTTTAAAGGGACAGCGTTGTTGCACAAGAAGATGTTTCAGTGTGTTCAAGATTCAAACGGTCAGTTATAGTTTTACTAAGTTTTTAATAGATAATTGTATAAATTAATAGTGAAACATTTAATTTAAATTAATATTCAACCCTATTATAAAAATGGTACTTTTAATAATATTTCTAATGTAAAAATATTATTTAACATTGACAAAGGGATGTTGTATTGACAAACCGGGGGTATTCGATTGCTGCGGCATGTTTTGATGTTAGACGCAACATACGGTCAAACTTCACATTTGTTTTCATATTTTAATTAATGTTGTTAGTATGGATCAATAACATTTATTGAAGTCTAAGTTTGATTTTTGAGTTGTCTGACCCGGTTGACAGCAATATTTGTGTATTTATTCATTGGAATAAAATTTGATTCGTCTGTCGACACAGAGTCTATCTCTAGCGGAGATAAAACGAGCGAAATTTTATAATGTTGGAAATACAATATCTTTCTAGATAGTCGGGCACGATCACCTCAGTTCTAGGTGTCCTTATTAACTTGCTGTTGTCGGGGTCCGGACAGGTCAAATCAAACGAACTCCATGCTAACGATAAACAAAATAATTATGTTGCGTCATCGGATACGGCATCAGACAATATCGCAAGCCAATCAGCTGTTTTACATGGTAAAATACCATTTTACTCAAATAGACCGAATATTGAGGTAGTGTTTCACTATTGGTGTCTGATGGGCAGTGGCTCATGATTGACCAGGACTCGGACACTGGTCCCAAACCAGTGTTGGGCCAGTGACAGGCTCTGTTTTTCGGTCAGGCAAGGCTGGGTTGTCAGGCACAATCTGGTGTTTTCGAGGATGGGTGGGGTGGGTGGGGCTCTCCCTCTGTCTCGCCTCTCCAGGACACTCACGGACAGAGGTTCGTATGCACATGTAAATCATCAACTAGCTTCGAGCGGGGTCCTTGTAGCTAAGCTGCAGGGTCAGTTTGTGACCTGCTCCTCCACGCAGCTGCGCCGTCCCGGGAGTGGGCGCTGCCCCTCCGCCGCGCACCAGCCCCGGAACTGGAAAGCTGTCAAGTGCACCGACATTATAGAGTATTTAAGGTGCCTTCTAAACCCAATCCAAGAAGTCACGATGACCAATCTTTAATCTTGAAACTACTTGAGTTTGTTATGGTTTGGAAATCCACAGAAGCGCTACAACTCTGCCCTCACTGTGCATCTTACAAGTTGCTACTTGTCTCTGTTTTAATAATCATTTAATGTTGAAGATACGAAACGCCTTAATAAGTGTAAAGGATTTGCGATATCTATATGTGCACTGGTGTGCATGTGATAATGTTAGTAAAATGGGTGAAATCTCTACGACGGTCATATTCAATAATAAATACTAAAAAGTATAAAACATCAAAATCTCAATATATTTAAACAGAAACATACATCTAGAGATGGTGAGACCAATGGAAATACAAATGTTGTCATTCAATAAATGACCTTTCACCAACTAACAATTTAATAATTTTAAATATCTCATGTGACATGTACTTCTTGTCGTGATCATCGTCATTCCTGGCGATCTGCTGATTTACGCCTCTCTAAGGATCGCCACATAGAAGGTCCTGTGTCATTTTACTTATCAGGCACACCCGTGTTCTGCAAGTCGTCGCAGGAGACGTCTAATACAGACAGTTGTTTTGTCATTGACTAAAAATATGTGATTAATAAGCCATTACAAAGATTAAAATAGGTAAAGGTTCGTTGAGATTGATTTCAAGGTTCAAATTTACTTGATTTATAATATGTAATATATTATGTTTGTAGGCCATGTGTGCGTATCCTGACAAAGTCAGGTTGCTTATTGTACTCTTGGGAGGTTGTTGGCCAAATGTTTTCGGGAACTGGAGTCGATTTTACAGTTTTCTTCTCAGTATGTATGTGAAACTAGTTCAATAAATACGATAATATAGGCACCTCGGCTGGTGATCAGTGCCCAACTAATATCTAGGAAAAGTTAATGTTTCCATTTATTATAAAATTTATTTCGCCTGTTTATCTCCACTAGAGATAGACTCTGTGTCGATAGACGAATTTAAATTCTTGTTCAATGAATAAATACACACACATACTGTTGTCAAAGGGTAAGACAAATCAAAATCAAAACTTAGACTTCAATAAAATGTTTTGTGATCCCCACTAACAACATTAAAATATGAAAGTGGTATGGTTTTAATTGTATGTTGCGTCTAACATCAAACATATGGTGCATCGAATGCCCCCTAACAATTTGTCAGCCTAACCTCCCATTTACAAGCCAATCTATTAAAATAATATTTAATTATCAGCAATTTTTCCTGGAGATTCACTTTATACACTTTTGCTTTTGTTGTTATTTTTGCAAGGCGGCGACGGGCTCTGTCACGTTGATATCGGTGGAGTGGATTCAAAGGGACTTAATTATTAGACTTTCTGTGCCCTGTATTGGGGTGCGTGATATTAATTATATATTAATTAATTGACTTGCTTTATTTTAGAAGCTTTTAATATTTTCACACTTTAGTATAGTACCATTTGGGCTTTGTAGAGCCCATAATGGCAGCCCATTGAACAGTAAACTTTAATTGACGGTTTAACCAGACACTGAACGTATCTATCAAAACAACGTCCTTTCAAAACCAATGTTAAGATAGTATTGTGTATGAGGAAATCTTATTACAAAATACTGTTTCTTAAATAGCCTCGGTATATTAAAATTGATATTAAGAAACAATGTGGATTTATGTAAGCGCCTTAAAACTATGTAAACATTAATTAACATAATAGCTGAACGCGAAAAATTAGTCAGTAAATATCTCTTTTAGGCATGATGTTAAAATACCATTGGACACATTTATATAAATAGCCTTAATCACATTTGGATTAAATAAGTATTTGAATTTGTAATTATATCTTAAGGCTCTCTAAGCATTAATTAACCAGAATACATACGTAGACATACAGTGATATGTTGAAAATCACATTGTCCCGATGTCTCATGCGTAAGTAGCAAACTCCTTGTGTTATGGAATAAAACAACGAATGGGCCACAAATATCAGTCTCAGAGACATGTAGAAAAAGTAAGTTAAGATTTCCCCTTAGTCTATACAAGGAACCAATATCATCATAGATACTTTGAGGAATAATGCCGTCCTAAGTACAAATGTTGGGTTAGGTTGCGAGGTGTCTGGTGAGGTGCGATCGCCAATCTGCCAAGCGTGGCGTTACAGCACGCGGAGGCCTATGTCCAGCAGTGGACTACTGCAAGCTGTTATGCAGCCTTGTACGTTATATAAGTGTATTATAGTCGAAAGCGCTGTAAACTTGTCGGTGCAGCAGCATCTAAGTAAATGGCTTGGTTATTGTAACAGCGCCGACTAAATGCGCCCTGCGGCTCTTCTCGCGGTTTTGTAGTTAACACCCGAGCTTCCTAATTATTATTACTAAAATAATGCTAGCCTTAGTTACACCTTACAACATCAGCTACCGCCAGTGAAAGTCCGTAAAATCGGTCCAGACGTTTCAGATCATACCCATCCGTTTGTTCCGGCTAGTCTCTGAGACAGCTAGACCATTCAGCGGACTCTGCTAACGAAGCGTTTTGTGGCGTAACGCGTGGGCTGATGAGCAGGCCACATTGAAAACATGATACATATATTCCTCAATACAGAGATGAACGAAGTCTGAACGATTAAATCCTTCCGACCCACCTTTCTGCCGAAGATTTTTGGGACAACGTGACAGCAGGTGGCGGCGAGCTTATCGTCGTTTGCGTAGATTGTTGAAATGAAACGGTTAAAACATGTCAGTTTCCGAACATTTATAAAAATACCAACACCGGTACAACAAATTACTAATTAAGTAAGACAAATCAAGATCAAACGGGCTTCGTAAATGTTTATTGGTCCCCCACTAACAACATTAATTGGAAATATGAAAACAAATGTAGTTTTGGTGTATGTTGCGTCTAACACATCAAACATGGTTGCAGCATCGAATGCCTAGCTAGTTTGTCAGCCACAACATCACTTTTAAGCCAATGTTAAAATAATATTTAAATTATCCTTTAATTTCACAGTTCACTTTTATCTACTTTTGCCTTTTATTTTATTTTAAGGCGGCGACAGGCTCACCACCTGTCCCGTTTGTCGAAAATATCTTCAGTGGAAGGTGGTCAAAGGGACTTAATTGTCTAGACTTGACCTCTGTCTATTGGGTGCGTGAAGATATTAATTATATATTAATTAATTATTGCTTTTATTGAAGCTTTTAATATTTTCACTTTAGTATAATTACATTTAGGCTTTGTAGAGCTATATTGTGCAGATCTAACGCAGCCCCCATTGAACTTAGTAAACTTTAATTGACCGTTGAACACTGAACATCTATCAAAACAACGTCCCTTTCAAAACCAATGTTGAGATAGTATTATTATATAAAATCTTATTACAAATACTATTTTTATAAATAACCTCAGTATATTAAAATTAAATAATAAAAACAATGGTTATACTTATGCCTTAAAACTGTATAAACATTAATTAACTTGCCCTGTACTTTATGAACACTTTTAGAAAAATTAGTCAAATAAATATCTCTTTTGGAAACATGTTAAAATACCATTGGACACATTTATAAATGGCCTTAGTCACATTGGTTAAATAATTAACTTTTAGTTATGAAATTATATCTTATCTCTAAACGTGTAATTAACCCAGAATACATGAACACATACATTGATGTCTGTTTAATCCACACTTTTGCAGTACAACCCGATGTCTCATTGCGTAAGCTAGCAAACTCACTTGTGTTGGCAGAATAAAGAAACAACAGATAGATGACACAAATATCCAGTCTCGAGACATGTGAAAAGTAAGGTTACTCTTTAAAAGTTTCCACCTTAGATTTATATACCCCAAGGAATAATATCATCACAGATGCTTAAGGAATAATACCCGTCCTAAGTACAAATGTTAGGTTAGGTTTGCGAGGTGTCTGGTATTGCGATCGCCAATCTTGCTGCCAAGCGGCGATTACGGCGGTGATCCGTCAAAATCGGTCCCGTTCCAGATGTCTGTCCGTTTGTTCAAAAGCTGGTCTCTGGAGACAGCTGGACGGTCAACTGGGAATATGCCTGGCGGTACAGGCGTAACGTGGGCTGGTAGGCAATTTTATTTTAGAAATATATTTACATATATTCCTCCAATACAGGTAGACAGAAGTCTAGACGATTCCAATCCTTCCGACCCACCCTTTCACCCAGTTTTTGGGACAACGTGACGGAGTGGCCGGCAGAGCTTATCGTCGTTTTGCGTAGATTGTTAAAATAAAACGTTAAAACATGTCAGTTTCCATTTATTATATAAAAATATATAATAACACAATACAACAAATTATTACTAAATTTCTTAGTTCGGAGAGGACATAGTTTTAATTCGGTTTCAGCTCAATTTCCATTATTATCGCATCGCATCGTTCTAAGCTGACTAGATCCGGGGCTCCCAGACGGACCTGAGCGCCGGGACATTGGGGTCGTGCAGTGGCGCAACCCAGCTCGGATACCTGGCGAGGCGATGCAAATATCTTAACGTTTTAAAGTTTTATTGTTTTGTACTTTGTTTATATATCAATTAGAATAATATTATGTCATGGTTAGGAACTAGATATATCAGTTACGTTATAAGTGCTCTGATATATCCTGTTACATCTTTACAGTATATTATCTTAACCGATGTTGGGAGCTAGCCAGAACAAAATGAGCTAATGCAAGTGATACTGATATCTGGGGAGCAGGCTGTACCCATTTTCCAAAAGTGATACTATTCATTTTCAGTGCCTTGATGCTTTTGAACATGATTTAGTTGAGTATATATAAAACAGCCTATAGTCCATTTCAGGATTCACAGGCTACTCGCGATCATTCGAGCGGTTGGCGATCGCTTGCTCAATTTACTTATATCGTCGGTATTTTTCGAGATAGGTGGGGTAGGTAGGACCCATCCCTCCTGTCGCCTCCCGAGACCTCCCACCCGGACAGGAGGATTCGGTATGCATGTAAATCATCAACCTAGCTTCGAAGGCGAGTTAAACTAGCAACTAAGCTACAGGGTCAGTTTGTGACCTGCTCCTCACGCTGCAGCGCGTCCCGGGTGGGCTGCCTCCGCCGCGCACCCCGCGCCGGGGCGGCAGCAGCCCGCCGCGCACCAGCCCCAGGTTGCGACAGCTGTCGGTGCCGACGTACGCCAGGTGTTCAGAGTGCGCTTTATTCCAATCCAAAGTCACGATCCTTCTGATAACAATCACCAAAACCGCGAAGTTGTCATAAAGTTTAAATCCACAGAAACTCCTAACTTTCTGCCCTCACTGCATATTCCCTTAGTAGGCTTACATCTCTGTTTAAATAAATGTGTTAATGATGAAGATACGAAACATATGTCCAAAGTATGAGAACGCGATATCTACCTGAATTGTGCGCCGAATGAATTAGTAAAAATTGAAAGTGTAATTTTGCATTATATGACCAGGTCATATTCAATACTAAAATACTAAAAGTATGAAACATCAAAATCTACATATGTTTAAGCAAACATACATCTAGAGATAGTAGACCAATCGATAAATGTTGTCCATTCAATAAATGACACCTTTCAACTAACAAAGTGTAATTACATTGTCTCATGTGACATGGCGCTTCTTATCGTGATCATCGTCATCACCAACAGTCCCAACAGCAGTCTACTGCTGAACGCACGCCTCTCCTAAGGATGCGCGCCACATAAGAAGGTCCTGTATGTCATTTTGCACCCATCGACTTCCGCAATGTTCCTGCTGCAGAGTGTCGCATCTTGCCGGAACAGTCAACCACAGACAGTTGTTTAATCATTGACTGAAAATATATTCAGTGTGTAATACAAAATTAAATAAGTAAAATTCGAACATTGAATTTAAAATTTCGTTAATTAATTTATAATATACTTTATATGTGAAAGCCTTCATACATATCAACCAAAAAATCAAATTGCTATGCTCTTTCAAGATTGTGTAAATATTATTAAAAGAACTTCAAATAGAATTTTGTTCTTTTCTCCCAATGTAATATTACATATATACAAGCAAATAATAAATACGATAATATGACATACCAGTGATCGTGCCTTACAACAATATGTCTCTGAGGTTAATATTCCTGTTTCCAACATTACTTAAAAATTTATTTCGCCTGTTTATCCTCCGCTCCTTTCCTTTGATTGTCATATTTTCTGATTCCTTTTATCTTTATTTTGCAAGGCGGCGATGGAACCACCACCTGTCACGTTGTCCAGTATCTTCGGTGGTAGGTGGGTCAAAGGGACTTCAAAATTGTCTAGACTTGATGACCTCTGTCTACCCTGTATTGGGGTGCGTGAAGATATTAATTATATATTAATTTAATTATTAGCTTATTTGAAGCTTTAATATTTTCACTTTAGTATAATTACATGTATATATGCTGGCTATATTGCAGATCTAACACTGACCCATTGAACTTAGTAAACTTTAATTGACAGATTTAACCCCGAACGCACAGACATCTATCAAAACAACGTCCGCTTTCAAAACCCAATGTTAAGATAGTATTATTATATAAAATCTTGTGGAAATACTATTTTATAAATAGCCTCAGTATATTAAAATTAAATATTAAAACAATGGATTTATAATGATCCCACTTAAAACTACTTCTTGTTAATTAACGCAACCCCAATGGCTGAACACTGAAAAATTGGTCAAAATAAATATCTCTTTTTAGGCTTGTATTAAAATACCATTGGACACATTGCCATAAATGGTCTTAGTCACATTTGGATTGAACCATTAACTTTGAATTTGTAATTTATATCTTGAAACCTAATTAATTAACTTAAGAATACATACGTAGAAACATACATTATGTTGAAATCACATACATTATTCCGATGTCTCATGCAGCAGTAGCAAACTCGCGTATGGAATAAAACAACAGATAGACCCCACAAATACGGTCCCGAGGCCACTAGAAAAGCCAGGTTACTCTTTAAGATTTTCCCTTGATCTGCCCTTTGAGGAACCCATCATCCTTAAGTGCCCCAAGGAATAGCCTTAGTACAAATGTTAGGTTAGGTTGCGAGGTGTCTGGTGGTGCGATCGCCAATCTGCCTGCCAAGCGTAGCGATTACGGCGCCGAGGAGGCCTATGTCCAGCAGTGGACTACTGCCAGCGTATGTGTGGCGTTATATAAGAATTATGATAACCGCCAGTCGAAGTAACATAAGCTTTTGTCGGTGCAGCATCTAAGTAAGTAAGCTTGGTTGACGGCAGCCTTCGACTACGTACTGCCCTGCGGCTCTTCTCCGCGGTTTTGCCCGTTAACGCGAAACTTCATAATTATTGTTTTCTAATAATGCTAGCCTTAGTTACTGCCACAACATCGGCTACCGCCAGTGAAAGTCCGTCAAATCGGTCCAGACGTTTCAGATGTCTGTCCGTTTAATTCCGGCTGGTCTCTGAGACAGCTAGACCATTCAACGGGATATACACAACAGAAAACTGATTTTTTGGCCAATAACGTTGGCTGGTAGGCAATTCAGAAATGTATTCTATATTCCTCAATACAGAGGGTAGACAAGTCTGAACGATTAAATCCTTCCGACCACCTTTCACCGAAGATTTGGGACAACGTGACGGGTAGCGGCGAAACTGTCGTCGTTTTGCGTAGATTATTAAAGAAATAACACAGTTAAAACGTAATAAGTTTCCATTTATTAAAAAAGTATAACACAATACAACAAATTATTACTAAATTTCTAACTTAGTTCGGAGGGACATGGTTTCCAATTCGAGTTTCGGTTCAATTTCAATATCGCATCATCGTTCGTGACAGCTAGATCCAGGGCTCCCAATTTGGACCTGGTGACGCCGAGGACGTGATGGTCCGTGCAGTGGCGCAGCTCCGGATGCCACAGCGAGGAACGTGCAAATATCTTAACGTTTTAAAGTTTTGTTTTGTGCGCATTTATATCAATTTAGAATATTAATTATATCTGTGGTTAGGAACTAGATATCCAGTTACGTTATAGTGCTGATATGTCCTCGGCCCATCTTTACAGTATATTATCTTAACCGGTGTTGGGAGCTGGCTGACAAAGGCTGAGCTTATCCTGCAAGTGATACTGATATCACGGAACGGGCTGTACCGATTTCAGTGATATATTCATTTGTTATGGTGCTACGAACGCGGTTAGTTTTGATATATACATAAAACAGCCTATGAAGTCCATTTCAGGATTATTGATTCTGGGCTTCTCGCGGTCATTCAGGCGGTTAGTCGCTTTGTCACCAGTTGCTTATATTAATCTGGTATTTTCGAGATAGGTAGGGTAGGTGGGGCCATCCCTCTGTCGCCTCTCGAGGACACTCACGGACAGGAGGATTCACGTATGCATGTAAATGATCAACCCCTGACTTCGAAGGGCGGTCCAATCGCTAGCAACCTTAGCTACGGGGATACGGTTGTGACCTGCTCCTCCACGCTGCAGCTGCGCACGTCCCGGGAGTGGGCGCTGCCCCTCACCTCCCGCCGCGCGCCGCGCCGGGCGGCAGCAGCCGCGCAGCCCCGGAACTGCGACAGCTGTCAAGTGCCGACGTACGCCAGAGTATTCAGGGTACCTTCACAAAACCAATCCAAGAAGTCACGATAGCCAATCTTTAATCTTAAAACTACTTGAAGTTGTTATAGTTTAAATCCTAGAAACTCCTAACTCTGCCCTCGCTGTACATATTATAAGTGGCTTTCTGTCTCTGTTTAAATAATGTTAATGTTGAAAGATACACGAAAACGCATAATAAGTATGAAGACGCGATATCTACACTGGTGTGCATGAGATAAAGTTAGTAAAATTAGTGTAATTTGCGTGTATGACAGGTCATATTTATTTAAAATACTAAAAAGTATGAAACATCAAAATCTCAATATATTTTAAACAGAAACATACATCTAGAGATGGTAGACTAATCGATAAATGTTGTCATTCAATAAAATGACTTTCAACTAACAAAAGTGTAATTGCAATATCTCATGTGACATGTACTTCACTTACCGTGATCATCGTCATCATAACAGTCCTACAACAGTCTACTGCTGAACATACCTCTCCTAAGGATCGCGCCACATAGAAAGGTCCTGTGTGTTTTACTTATCGACTTCCCGCAATCTTCTGCAAGTCGTCGCAGCATCTTTGCGGAGACAGTCCTAACCAGACAGTTGTTTAATCATTGACTAAGAAAAATATGTTAATTAATAATAATACAAATAAAATAAGTAAAGAATTCATTTATTAATTTAAAAATTCATTGGATTAATTATAATGTACTTAATATAATATACTTTTATGAAATATGTATACATATCAACAAAATCAAATTGCTATATACTCTTTCAAGGAATTGTGTAAATATTTTAAGAACTTCAAATGGAATTTACATTCTTTTCTCAATGTATGTATATATACAAGCAAATAAATAAATACGATAATATGACACCTCGGCTGAAGTGATCGTGCCCAACTAATGTCTAGGAAAGAGTTAATATCCTGTTCCATTATTATAAAATTTATTCGCCTTTTATCTCCTAGAGATAGACTCTGTGTCGATAGACAATTTAAATTCTTATTCCAATGAATAAATACACACATACTGTTGTCAAGGGTAAGACAAATCAAAATCAAACTTAGACTTCAATAAATGTTGTTGATCCACGCTAACAACATTAATTGAAATATGCCAAAGAAACAAAATGTAGTTTTTAATTGTATGTTGCATCCCAGCATCAAAACATGGTTTACCTTTATGGAATGCCCCCTGGCTGATTTTTCAATACAACATCCCTTTTTAAGCCAATGTTAAAATAATATTTAATTATCCTTTATTTTCTGATTCACTTTATCCTACTTTTGCTTTTATTTTATTTTTAAGGCGGCGACAGGCTCACCACCTGTCACGTTGTCCCGAATATATCTTCAGTGGAAGGTGGGTCAAAGGACTTAATTATCTAGATTTGACCTCTGTCTACCCTGTGTTAAGTGCGTGAAGATATTAATAATATATTAATTATTACTTTTATTTGAAGCTTTTTAATATTTTCACTTTAGTATAGTACATATAGGCTTTGTAGAGCTATTGTGCAGATAGCAACCCATTGAACTTAGTAAACTTTTAATTGACCGTTTTGCTTGAACACTGAACATCTATCAAAACAACGTCCCTTTTTAAAACCAATGTTAAGATAGTATTATTATATAAGAAATCTTATAACAAATACTATTTTATAAATAACCTCCATTCAATACACAAAATTAAATATTTAAAAAACAATGGATTTATAATTATCGCCAAAACTATATGGCTTTAAAACTATGACATTAATTAACATAATAGCTATGAACACTGAAAAATTAGTCAAATAAATATCTTCATTTTGGGCTTGTGTTAAATACCATTGGACACATTACTTATAAATGGCCTTAGTCACATTTGGATTGAATAATTAACTTTGAACTGTAATTATCTTGAGCTCTCTAAACATTAATTAACTTAAGAATACATACTTAAGAAACATACATTGATATGTTGAAATACATACATTGCTCCGATGTCTCGGCCGTAAGTAACAAACTCACTTGTGTTATGGAATAGAAACAACGAATGGGCCACAAATGCAGTCGAGACATGTAGAAAAATAGTTTACTCTTTAGATTTTTCCTTAGTCTATATGCCCCCAGAGATAATATCATCATCATAGATGCCCCCAGGAATAATACCGTCCTAAGTACAAATGTTAGGTTAGGTTTGCGAGGTGTCTGGTAGTGCGATCGCCCGATCTGCCTGCCGAGGCGTGGCGTTACAGCGGGAGGCCTATCCAGCAGTGGACTACTGCAAGCTGTTGTTATGTGTACGTTATATAAGTGTAATGTATAAGTCAGTAACATAAACTTTTGTCGGTGCAGCGATGAGTAAGTAAAGCTTAGTTGTGCCAACAGCCTTCGGGAAGCTAAATGCTGCCCCTGCGGCTCTTACTTGCGGTTTTTGTAGTTAACTTTTGGAAACCCTAATTATTGTTTCTTAAATATTGCTAACCCCTTGAATTTACCTTACAACATCAGCTGCGGTAGAGTCCCCGTGGAAAATCGGTCCAGACGTTTCAGATGTCTGTCCGTTTGTTCAGCTGATCTCTGAGACGGCACAGACCGATTTCAGCAGGATATACGCTAATAATGATTTTAGCCAACGTAACGTGGGCTAGTAGGCAATTTTTATTTGAGAAACATATTCACATATATTCCTCCAATACCGGTAGACAGAAGTCTGAACGATTAAATCTTTCCGACCCACGCCACCGAAGATTTTGGGACAACATGACAGGTAGCGGGAGCTTATCGTCATTTTGCGTGAATTGTTAGAGAAATAAAACAGTTAAAACATGTCAGTTTCCATTTATTATAAAAGTATAACACTATACAACAAATTATTACCGTTCTTAGTTCGGAGGGACATAGTTTTAATTCAATTTTCAGTTCAATTTTTCAATATCGCATCGCATCGTTGTGACTAGATCCAGGGCTCCCAATTGGACCTGGTGACGCCGAGACGTGGGGGTCGTGCAGTGGCGCAGCAGCTCGGATACCTGGCGAGGGAACGTGCAGTATCTTAACGTTTTGGATTTTATTTTGTTTTGTACTTTGTTTTATAACTCAATTAGAATATTAATTATGTCTGGTTAGGAACAGATGTCGGTTACGTTATAAAGTGCTCCTGATATATCCTGTTACATCTTTACGAGTATATTATCTTAACCGGTGTTGGGAGCTAGCCCAAACAAAAGAAATGACATCCTGCAAGTGATACTGATATCCACAGAACGAGGCTGTACCGATTTCAGTGATACTATTCATTTGTTATATAGTGCTGAACGCGGTCCAACAGCATATGAAAGTCCATTCAGGGGATTGGTCTGAGCTTCGCATTGCCCAGTCATTCAGGCGGATTGGCGATCAGCATCACCAGTTTGCTTATATTAATCTGGTATTTTTCGAGATAGGTAGGAGTAGGTAGGGCCATCCCTCTGTCGCCTCTCGAGACACTAACGGACTGAGGAATAATTCGTATGCACGTGTAAATCGTAACCCCTAGCTTCGAAGGCGGGGTCGCTTCTTTGGCAAGCTACGGGGTCAGTTTGTGACCTGCTCCTCCACGCTGCAGCTGCGCTGCGTCGGGTGGGCGCTGCCCCCTCCCGCCGGGGCAGCAGCTGACCGCCGCGCACCAGCCCCGGGCACTGGGCAGCTGTCAAAGTGCACCGACGTACATAGGTGACCCCAGAGATGCCTTCACAAGCCAATCCAAAAGTCACGATAGCCAATCTTTAATCTTAAAACTACTTGAAGTTGTTATAAGTTTAAATCCTAGAAACTCTAACTCTGCCCTCACTGTACATATTATAAGTGGCTACTTATCTCTGTTTAAAATAATGTTAATGTTGAAAGATACACGAAAACGCATAATAAGTATGAGGGCAACGATATCTACACTGGTGTGCATGAGATAAAGGATTAGTAAAGTGGTGTAATTGGTACGTGTATGACAGGTCATATTCTATTACTAAAATTCTAAAAGTATGAAACATCAAAATCTCAATATATTTAAACAGAAACATACATCTAGAGATGGTAGACCAATCGATAAATGTTGTCATTCAATAAATGACCTTTCAACTAACAAAGTGTAATTGCAATATCTCATGTGACATGTACTTCTTATCGTGATCATCGTCATCATAAGAGTCTAACAGAAGTCTACTGCTGAACATACGCCTCTCTAAGGATCGCCACATGAAAGGTCCTGTGTCATTTTGCCATCGACTACGCAATGTTCTGCAAGTCGTGTAGCATCTTGGGGAGACAGTCTAATACAGACAGGTGTTTAATCATTGACTAAGAGAAAAATATATAAATTGTATGGCTTTAAAATTAAATAAGTGAAGAATTCATTTATTAATTTAAAGAATTCATTAGTTAATTTATAATATACTTAATATAATATACTTTATAGAAATATGTATACATATCAACAAAAATCAAATTGCTATATAATACTCTTTCAAGATTATTGTAAATATTTTAAGAACTTCAAATGGGAATTTTACATTCTTTTTCTCAATGTATGTACATATACAAGCAAATAAATAAATACGATAATATGACACCTCGGCTGAAGTGATCATTACTTACAACTAATGTCTAGGAAAAGAGTTAATATTATATTTCCATTATTATAAAGAATTTATTTCGCCTGTTTTATCTCACTAGAGACAGACTCTGTGTCGATAGACGAATTTAAATTCTTATTCAATGAAAAGTCACGACAACCGAGAGGTTGTTGGGTGGTCCGGAATTTCTAGTCGAGAGAGACCGAGTTCGATCCCCAGGTGGCAGTACTGTGGGTTTTCAAAACTTATGTGAATTTCATCGTTGGCTTGGACATAAAGGCGGCGACAGGCTCACCACCTGTCACGTTGTCCGAAAATATCTTCAGTGGAAAGAGGTGGGTCAAAGGGACTTAATTGTAGCTAGACTTGACCTCCTGTCTACCCCTGTATTGGGGTGCGTGAAGATATTTATTATTTTATTTATTCAATGAATAAATACACATACTATTGTCAAAGGGTAAGACAAAATCAAAAATCAAACTTAGACTTCAATAAATGTTTATTGATCCACACTAACAACAATAATTAAAATATGAAAACAAATGTAGTTTTAAATTTGTATATTTGCGTCTAACATCAAACATGGTTGCAGCATCGAATGCCCTGGCTGGTTTGTCAATACAACATCCCTTGCAAAGCCAATGTTAAAATAATATTTAATTATCATAATTTTTCCTGATTCACTTTATCTACTTTTGCTTTTGTTTGAAGCTTTTAATATTTTACACTTTAGTATAGTACATTTTAAACTGTAGAGGCTATATATTATTGCGAATCAACACCAACCCCATTGAACTTAGTAAACTTTAATTGACCGTTTACTTGAACACTGAACATCTATCAAACAACGTCCCTTTCAAAACCAATTATTAAGATAGTATTATTATTATATAAAGAAATCTTATTACAAATACGTACATAAATAGCCTCAGTATATTAAAATTAAATATTAAAAACAAAAGGATTTATAATTATCCCTTAAAACTATGTAAACATTAATTAACACAATAGCTATGAACACTGAAAAAAAATTAGTCAAAACAATATCTCTTTTGAAACATGTTAAATACCATTGGACACATTGCCATAAATGGCCTTAGTCATTTGGATTGAATAATTAACTTATAGATTTGTAATTATATCTCTAAAAATTAATTAACCAGAATACATACATACGTAGAAACATACATTGATATGTTGAAAATCATACATTGTTCCGATGTCTCATGCATGAGTAGCAAACTTTCACTTATTTTGGAATAAACAACGAATGGGCCACAAATACAGTCCCGAGACATATGAAAAAAGTAGATTTACTCTTTAGATTTTTCCCCTTAGTCCTGTACCCCCCAGGAATATCATCATAGATACCCCAAGGAATAATACCGTCCTTAATGCAAATGTTAGGTTAGGTTGCGAGGGTGTCTGGTAGTGCGATCCTTGATCTGCCTGCCAAGCGTGGCGATTACGGCGCCGCGAGTATGTCAGCAGTGGACTACTGCCAGCTGTTATGTGCGTTACATAAGTGTAATTTATAAGGTCAGTAACAGAGGTTTTGTGAGGGAAAATAATGGCATGAAATTTTTGTGAATTTTTAACAGTGGTAGGGCCACGCATCCAGATTTGTTGTTGTTACCGGGGCTAAACTGCTCCCCAATTCTGGGGGGCACTCTAGGCCGGAACACATCCGCTATGCCTATGGTATGACGGGTGTTCATGGGCAGCAGTAATCACTTATCATCACGTGAGCCACCTGCTCGTTTGCCTCTTTTCTATAAAAAAAAAACTTTTCCGTATGAAACGAAGAAAACAAAATTCGAAATTCAAAGACGCATACGTTCATGTAAATAAAAATAAAAGCATACACTGTGTTCTGAAAACTTGTGCTGAAAGATATGTGGTCTTTCTACGTGACCCGACGGCGAGTAAGCTGCTGAAAATAGAATAGAATTGAAATAGAATAGAATAGAAAGAAAGGGCTGACGTTTCTGAGCCGGTACAAAAAACAGGACAAGCAGCAACAGGAAAATAATGAAATTTTTAGCGA